>JAZHYW010038724.1:0-119223 GCA_037355805.1 Ixodes ricinus | reverse complement strand
GATGTAGCAGAGAGGTAGCATCTCTGTCACATCTCTGCGCCCGCGGTTCTGCTCCCCAGTGGCCAAGACGCGCAACACACGTGCGCCATACGAGGGAGGCGAGGCGGCGTCTTTGCGCCGCGACCACCGGGGAGCGCAATGATGCGCTTTGATGAGAAACCGAAACCTAGAAACGCGTCCAAACAACGGTTTTTTTTTTTTTTTTCAGAACGCCGTAAAATGCTGCTGCTGCCTTATGTCTTTCTAAAAAGAGTTGATTTAGTGGTTTTCGATGACGCTCAGCAAGTTTCTAACTGGAACCATATGTCTCTTTTCACTGATTGAAAAGTTAATTAACAAAATATACTTAATTAGCCGACTGATCGTTACGATTATTTCCCTATATTATGTCCCCCTAGCCGTATAACTCACCTGTACAAACCGCATAAGTGTAGCTTTCACAGCTCTTTTTAAACAAAACTGTTAAACCTAAAAAAAAAAAAGCACCCGGCCGAGCTTTGGATTTGCTTTGTTGTCTTTTACCTTTGTAAACTGACTTGGTGTTCTACCGTTTTAGGCTTCTGGCTGTTGGTAGGCCCTGTAAATAAATACATAAATAATCATAATTTGACACCTGAGACTAGCGCGTAAAAAGTAAGGAACGTTCAAGTCGAACGAAAATGCAATAGAGGACAACGCAGTGGCATGTTCTCCTCTGTTGTCTTTTCCTTCGACTTGAAAGTTGCTTATTTTTCGCACCACAGTCTCAGGTGCTGCATTATGCTACATTATGAGCGAGAGCTCGAAAAGCTACGGGAAAAGCCGCCTCCAGAACAGACGGAGCGATGCGTCGCCTGCTGGCGTATCTGGTGAAAGTAGACTGTCCCAGTATTTCTTCAGAGTTGACAAAGCACCAGCTTGTGATAAAAATTTAACAAAACCATATTTGGGGAATGTGCTTTGAAGTCGGGAGTTCTACTTGCCTTGGAAAGAACCATAAAAATACTTTAAGTAAAATACAAGTACATACTCAGAGCATGTACTTCAAGTAAAGTACACGTTTTCTAAACCTAACTGCAACGTGCTTGAAGTACTTCCCAACACTGCCGTCTTCACTAAAAAAAGTTTTCCATAGCAACTCCTTCGCCTTGACACAGCATGATCCACCAAGAAGAGAGGCGCAACGGCGCATGTGCGTCGGTTCTCCTGCAAGAACGACGGTCGCTTCCCGCAATGCTTGGATAGAAAATGGCGTACCATCGTGATTCAACTAGCGACCTCGGCGCTCCCCTGCCCGGTTGTTCGACAGCGCCATGAGTTGCGTGGTAAATTTTACGACAGTGTGAAATGCGGGACATTTTGATGATTTTTGTATTTCTTCCGGGACGCGGGACACGAGCCCTCAACGCAGAAACAGTCCCGCTGGGACGGGTGGTCGCCCTAGGCTTAGGGCCTACAAGCTGATGGAGCAGTTCGCTAGCGCCTGGTAAGTGGCTCTTGACACATCATTGCACTGGAAGTGATTGACGTCTTGATTGTTTCACTGGCTTATGCTCTTTTGATGATGGAAATGGCGCGCCCTCATTGAAGCAACAAAAACAATAGCTGTAGAATCGAAGGACCAGGTATCGTTCCTGGCATCGCGAGACGCGACAAAGCGACTGTTGTAATCATGCGTGATTAGCACAGAGGAGTGAAACTGCTACTGGTAAAACCCTGGGCGTACGCAGCGCCATTTGATTCCCCTGGTGCCCGGAGGCGGTACTAAAATCAACATGGCGGCGCATCGAAACCAAAACGGAAACCGTAAAGGCAACGCCATTGGGCTTGTTTTTCTCGTTCATTTTGCGTGTTGCTTGCTACGCTTCTGCTGTTTTCTTACTGGTTTTCGCGTTTTCAATGTTGCTTTGCGTGCTTCGAAACGCACACAAAGCCAGTATTGAAAAGCGGAAACCAGCAGCAAAGCAGCAAGAGACACACAGACACGAGACATTATGCAATCTGTTATTTTGCGTTCATTTCTATTCAAAAGGTAGTAGAAAATACAGAACAAATCTCTTACTATTTTGAACACAGGAATCAAACTGATTGACAACCAACAACAACAAAACAGGATACTAAGTGATGGTTACGTGCGACGAAGGTGATATACATCCTCGCAGAAACACTTCACTAAATTTACGTGTGATCTCTGTAGAAAGAGCGTGTTGGTTCAAGTGATGGATGACGAAAGAATAAACAATTAACACTGGGACAACCTCTGTAGGTTCTTGATTTTTGTCGAGATCCTCGGCGTGTGCTCACAACCCTTGCGCCGTCTTGTCACAGGTGTGGAGCCTAGAAAAACGAACTTGAATTAATTGATTGAGTTGACTACCTTTATACGATGCCTGACATCGATCGTATGAAACAATGAGCATACAATTCTGTATCTCCTTTCAAAGAACTTCAAGTTCAACACCGCGACACTTTTTGTTTTTATTGATGTGAAAAAAGGAAGCCAGAGAAGTTAGCCGGGAAGTATCTCCTGACTTGCTACTCTGGTTAGGGGGAAGGGATGTGGATACAAAGATATAGTAAGAGTTAAAAACGCACGAAAATAAATAAAAATAAAATAAAGAAAATTAAAATCAGTGTATATCTTGTCACAGCGTTAGAGTTTCTTGTTGAGACCTGTCGCCGATGGGTATCGCAAGAGGGCATTTGTTGCTGTTGTGGCAGAGGCTTCGTTTTCCCACGGTCCCAGTATCTTACAGACGGTGAGGTCTTCTCCAGAACGTAGTTGAATTTCTTTTTGCAGTTGAGTGCGTTCTTCTTCATACTGAGGACATTCCAGCATGACGTGTCCAAAGTCTTCTATAATTCTGCAGTGATCGCATGTGGAGAGGCAATTCTTCTTATGCGGTATATGTATTGATTGGTGTAAGCTACTTTTAAGCGTATTCGGTGTAGTACAGCTTGGCGCCGACGAGTGAGACCGCGAGGTACGCGAAATGTCAGGTGAGGATCAATAGCTCTTCTTAAGTGTGTATCTTGATAGGTCGCGTTAGCCCAGAGACGTGCAGTTATAGTCTTCCCCAGGACTCTTATTGTATTATTTATGTCCGTTCTAGTAAATGGGGCTCGAACTTCGTGTATTAGCCGCGAGAAGTTGGCGTGGCGCCCCCTTACGGCGAACCGGGGTGACGTCACGGCGAGGAGAGAATTTTTCCCCGACTCGCCCCGCTCGCCCTGTGGAGGCTGTGACGACGCTAGCTGTCGGCGCGCTCGTTTCTATTTAATTTTTTTGGCGTGTTTTTCGTAGGAAGTGTAAATTTTTATATGTGGCTTTATTGAGGTATGGCCTGTAGCTGCAGGCGAAACTTCAACCAACATTTTACGTGTGGTTGACAGGGCAGACAACGCATGAATCACAGCTGGTATATGAAAATAAATAAATATGGCCACAATTGCAGGAGCATCACTATAGATTTACATCTCACACAATAAATGCTGATGATGGTCTTTATGAATTGGCAGGATATGTATACTTTTTTTTGTATCTCTGTTTTTAAACAAGATCGCCGAAGCAGAAAAGCTGCATGCTGCTCGAGCAACATGCTAAATACAGCCTGGGCCATGGGGAGAGAATCACAAGTAAGACAGCCCAAGTGCAGGGGCAAAGTAAAAAAACAAGGAACATTTATTATATACATTGCTCGCATTTGACGTTTGCTGGATTCGGCTAGTATCTCAATGGACTACACGGGTGGTATCTGTGGACTTGTTTATATCAACGCTCAAGTAATGTATAACAAACGTAAGCGAAGGTGTCTAGATCGTTATTAGTCCCGCAAGCCCTAAAATTGAGATTTTACTTAAATCGAATTGTCCTGAAGCTAAAATACCAGAAGGTTTTCGCACGTAGACTGTCACCCTACATCTACCACTGGACAGCTGTAGCGAGTTTGGAGGCTGAGGAAGCTTTTGGGGCCTGCAGCAGTGTCTCTTTTAATTGGAAATAAATGACAATTCAAAGTAAACGGTGTATTTTCCGAATACCCAAGGCTGGAATAAAGAATGTCAGGAAAAAGTATAAAGATTACAAATTACGGTACTATTGCTGTGCATATTTTGGGCAGTTCAATACATATCATACAGGCAACTGGGGGCAATTCGGCCGTTTTTGCTGCTACCATACAAACTAATTTCCAGTAATTACGCATCTTCTAAGAAATATGCCTGCATAGGTGTATAAACTATATAATTATTTCACTAAGAAGCTAGATTTATGTAAGACAACCCTGTTCCAAGAGCACTTCAAAGATCATCAGACGCAGGGCCTTTAAAACATCTGCAAACCAGCGCATGCAGAGTGGCAGCGCAGAGTCGGGGTCGCGAGCTAATTTACCGACCACCCAAAGGCCCATGATATAAATGCCTCTTCAAATGCCTTGGAAGCGGGATGTAATATCGTCCTAAATCATGAACATGCAAGGAACAGAATTCCAGGGTCTGAAACACTTGCGGCACCGCTTCACCGACCCCTCGCAAAATTGCCTTCTGTCGTGTGGGGACGGGAAGGTTCATCGGCGGAATCGCCTCCGCCGATAGCTTTCGGGATTTGTAACCCAATTTTAAAGGCAAAAGGGAGAAGCAGGCTCATAAAATGTACGGAAGCACGTCTATATCGGCCTAACTCAACGTCTTGTACACCGGGTAAACGAGGCCCAGCTCCTCGAAGAGCTTGCGGCACACAACGCCAAACCAGGAAACCGGTGCTGGGAAGCGAGCCGATGCGAGATCGCGGAGTGGAGTCCTCTTCCTGACGTCACGGAACACCTCACCCAATCAGGGCGCGGCGACCGCAGCGACGCTTGTGTTCGCTCTCGGGGCTAATAGAGCTTTGAGCATCTGCTGCCACAGTGTCAGCCAATTCGTTGCCTTGAATGCCGCAGTGACTTGGTATCCACTGAAGACATATTGCATTACCTTGACAAACTGCGTACCAATGTAGTTTGAGGATGTCCACTAATAGGTGTCCGTATGGGCTTTTCTTACATGGGTGCTGGAGTGACTGAAGGGATGATTTAGAGTCTGTTATTATTGTCCAAGATCGAGGAGGAATTGTTAGAATATATCTCATCGCTTCACGAATAGCCACCAGCTCGGCAGCTGTGGACGACATCCTATGGGAGAGCTTATAACCAATTTTTTAAGGAATGTGCGGGAACTACCATACCAATAGAGGACTGATTCAGCGTTGTGGACGCGTCAGTGTAAATGTGACATGAAGATAAGTGTTCAAAATGAATGTAAGATAAAGAGAGCTGTCGAAGGGCGACAGCGGGGAGCATTGATTTCTTTGTAATTCCCGGAATAGTGCTGTAGATCTTAATTTGAGGTAATGACCACGGAGGAGTAGAGAGTAAATTGTATCGCTGAAAAGACGTTGGAAGAATGTGCGTGTGATCAAGGATCTCTTGTGCAATGCGGCTGTAGAAGCACCTTTCCGGGATGTCCGCTAAGTGGTGGGCTTGGTGTCTTGTAAGATGGCGCATATGATTTCGAAGAGTTTCCTGCGTACGAAGAGCTGTTATGCAAAGACGGTGGGACTCTGCTATTGTGTCTATGGTGGATGTACATTTAGGAACACCTAGACAAACTCTGAGTGCCTGTGCTTGTAGTGAGTGTAGCTTCTTCATGTTCATGTCAGACACTGAAGACTCGTGTCTTCTTTTTTCTCCTCCTTGAGTTAAATGCCTACACGCTAAATTAATTTCGAATTTGATTACATAGCATGTAAGAATGAATAAAGAACCAGGATGGTGTCTTGCAGCCGAAGGAAACTAAGTAATGTGGTTATAAAACAGAAGCTCGGCTAATTGTTATGGCCTCTTTATCACGAATCTGTATTAGATTTGAATCTTATCACTTAAACTTAAGGGACACTGACACTCCCCAAATATCTTTTTTTTTTAAATTTTGTGCCAGGCGATTTGATATGGTGTCTGAAAACTACCCAATCACTACTTTGCTATACAGCGTCACGTATATTTTTAATAAAGTGAGAAAAACGCAACAGCTCGAAATCGAAACTGGCCTGGGAACGAAGTAGAAATATAGAGGAGGAACAAATTTACCGGAAGTCACGTGGCTGTGGAACCTTTTTTTTATTTTTGAATCAAGGTATTTGCAACCTTTTAAAAGCCACAAAAAATGGGTGTCATAGTTTCAGTCTCTTTTTAGTATTGAGTGTGTGCCTTCGATGACCCACGACTTTGATTAGCTTTGGTGGTTGTGTCTAAACCATAAAAAACGGCACGTGACCACGAAGGAGAGAGTGAGCGCGACTCAAAACGGCCAGTTCTCGATCGGCGGTTTTCGGGCGGAAAGAACGAATTTCGAGCCGCAAATTGTGTTCTGCAGGGTAGTTGGGCTCTCATATGTCATGTACAAATAAAAACCTTGGAGAGCATAAATACCCTGTCAGTGTCCCTTTAAGAGTGCGGGAATGCTAATGGATACTGGAAACCAGTACGGATAGCTCCTCGCTCATCCTCAGCTCATCGAAAAAAGATTAGGCTCATTTTCACTCCTCATGAATAGACCCGTGAATCGCTGACACCTAACCCAAACAAACACCTCACTGTAACACGTTTACGATTCTCCCATCATTCCCGCGTCGCTCGCCTCTTTCTCATCCTCCTCGCCAATTAACACGTGACGCTTGAACTGCGTCTATGAACTGAGTGGTGCCAGGTTCTACCGTGGTTGTGCTCATGATCGCGGCAACATCGCTGCGCCTGCTGCCTTTTATTTGGCCGTGAAACAATACATTCAACGAATGATTATAATGCAATTAAGGTGCTAAGCGAATTATGTTTTTTACATTCCGTTGCCATGCAGTGGATATCAGCGTTATAACGATGTGATATAACTTCGTTCAATTTGGAAAATGTGTTTTGCATCGATATACATTTAGATACTTGCGAATTTGGACAACAATCATTTTGTGCACGCCCGTGTGGAAAAATTTTGGGGTGCGCTCGCACAACTTCACAATAGGTTTGGTGTGAATCGGAACCAACATTCGAACCATGCAGTTGAGTTTGACCATGGTGATTCACTAATCTGTATCATCGTAACCAATGTTGGGCCAACTCAATCTGACTTGGCAGGGGCACAGTATACCCGGCACGACTGTCGAAGTCATCAGATATGAAGCAAACAAAACCACGCTACGATGAAGTTCAGTCAGGGTTGCAACAATGGGCTGAAACCCAACGTTTGAGCAGCTTGGTGGCTCCAGGAAATCTAAGAGAACCGCTTATAAGCTTACGTTACTGCGCTTTCGCCAATACACTCCCTATTTTCTAATTTAGACGACCATGAGCAGGAAGCGAGCGAGCACACACGCGCACACATACTGTAAAGGCTGGTCCAGATAAACACTCGAGCCTGATTTGCACTTTCTCCGAGATTCAGGAAACTAATAACGTCACTAAGCAAGGCAGGACGGTTTGCTCGTTCACTAGACGCGAATCCACGTTGCGGGACATTCGAGAGGTCTCTCAAGATCAAACATGCAGTGGTACGCCATTCTATCATGTTTCCCATTTACTTTGTGCAGGGCCGGAACAAACAGGAACGCCACAAGATGTCTTCAGACCGTATATCATGCGTGTGCGTGTGTGTGAAGGGGGGGGGGTATGTGTGCGCGCGTGTGTGAGTGCCTTGAAAGACCGGATCAAACAAACGAAAGCTAATTAATCTAGGCTCGTTTCGTTCTCTTAATTATGCTCACCTGCGTCCAAAGACAACGAGAGACCCCGCGGGTAAGTTTTGTGAAGAGGCCCGGGAAACATGGCAGTTTGCAAACACTGCGAAGAAGCCGGCGATGTTGCTCTTCTGCGGGTTCGGGACTCGAGTGATTTTTGCGAAGCCGAGCCACTACCGACTTTGTCGTCTCTTGCCGTTAGAAGGGATGGTGCGGTGCACACCGTAATTGAGTTCTTTTTGCGTGCTCGGGGTGGGAGAGGGGGGCTGCTGTGTTTGCGGGGAAACAGAATAATGCAAGTTGGGCCAAGAGGACAGGTCGCGGAGGATCATAAGTGAGTTTTAGCGTAGTTACTGAAAGTGGGCTGAAATCGTTCCGCGTAGCAAACCAACTGTAGTTAGAAAAAAAGAAAAGAAAAGACAATACTCACGTAAACGTGTTCGTTTTCACCTCGAGGACCGTAGTAAAAAAAGCCCGGGTCCTTGCGGAGCATTGCGAACTTCCCCGTTTATGTAGAGAATTGGGAATATATATGTAAGTGCGTTTTAGATTAGATATATGTTAACTTATCAAGACATACACGTTCCAAACGCCAAAAAACAATCGCTTCTTCCTCCGACAACCAAATCTTGTAAGAGCTACTTCGCGCGGCGTATGAACAATGCGCACAACTTACAGTGTATTGAGGGCTGTGTTCCGGGTGAACACAAAATAAAGTTGTAGATAAAGGTTTCTTCCGGTAAAGCTTCGGTTTTTCATAGTAAAGGACAGCACCAATTCAGTTCTTCATTTCTTTTTTTTTTTGTTGTTTTCTACGATAATGTATAAACCGACTCGGTGGTTAATTTTCGAGGTTTATCGGTTTATACAGAAAACACAGGAGAACGCTTAAGCTTTGCCTTTAAGAGTGGAACGTGATAGCTAAACACTTCCGATTCAGGTATATTTCCTAATATTTTACTGATCATTCTTTTATCCTAAGAGTGAATCAAGTCTTGCTATAAGTGGCCATCTCCAGAAGATGGCGTGTATATTTGATTTCGCAAATATTGCCAAACCCTCCGTCTAGTTTAGAACCAGAAGTGGTTGGAGGCTATTTGCACACTGGCGCCACCAAGCTTCAACTCACGCGAGAAAGGGCGAATACCGTCTATGCTCCGTTTATTTGGGGCGATGAGCTACATAAAGGCCGACGGCCAGTTCGCGCGTTCCACTTTTCCCCAGCTTCCTCCTCTCCCCCTTCTACCCATTCCACCGTTGCCTGTTTCCTCCTCCGCCAGGGTGAAGGCAGAGAATTCGTGTCTGGTCGTCGGCCTTTGAGCTCAAGTCAAAGATTGCGATGGCGACGAAAATGCGTCGACTCCACCGAGCTCCCAACCTTGCAGCTCTGCCGACGACGCTTTCAACTACGGTGACGAACACTGATGAGGATGACGTCATCACTTCACTTACACTCCGAAAAGAGCCTGTGCGTTCGCTTTTCCTCGGAACACGCGGGTAGACTATCACTGCGAACAACAAACGGAGACATGCCAGTGAATGGCGATCGAAGCTCGAATTACGATTATCCCAAAGAGTGCGAAGCGCGCGGCAACAACGGAGGAAATGAAACGCCATGCTCATTGTCCCAGCTGCTGCTTTTTGGCGGCACAAGCCAGCGAGAGAACACCACACAGCTTGCTCTGGTTACATGTTGAACAGTGTAACGCTGCTCGATTTTCTCCTGTGTTTTCTGTAGCGTTTTGCGCGTGAAGCTATACGGCCTGCAAGTTCGTCTGCTCCTTACATGCGCACCTCGCGCGTTTGTTTACTCCCAAATGCGGCCACGTTCTTTGTCTCCCCCCCCGACCTCAACCAATGGCGACACGCGTTTGGCTGCCTTGTCATCGCGCGTTCCCAGCGCCTTCTTTACGTTGCCCTTTGGCGTGCTCCTCCTCGCATTTTGGAACGCTTGCTCGCCGTATAGTCTCTGACGGTGGAAGAAACGCGTGAGGGGTCATCTTATATTATTTCTCTGCAGCCAGTGAGCTTGCTGCGTTAGCTGATAACAACGCAGAAGAACGAATCACGTAACAAGGTGCGTGAACATAATAAATGCCATGCCCCGCGTTTGCTAAGTTGCCAGCGACCATGTAAACGTTGTATACGCATATTGTGAACATCTGGAGTTACATCTAAATAAACAATGAGAGAGATTGAGAAAACAGCGGCCGGTCTCGATATGGACGCTGTACTACGTGGCATTCGTTACCGGTCGTACTGCACGGACAACGGTGGCGGACTCCGCTGTCTAAACATTCAAAAATGAATAAATTAAAATAAGAACATTTTTGATTTACGGAAACATACCGCACTCGAATGGAAAAAGCAATCGCACCGAGAATGGTGCGATATTGTTTGCCCCGATATCGCTGCGAGGAAACGGCACCGACATCCACTGTGTCCCCCAAAGAACCGGGGACCCGCGAAGGAGTCAATATTGAAGCAAGGACAAGGCCGATTTTGAAAGTAAGGAGACCACGCTTGGAACCGAAAATCCGTACGCTGCGTGTCTCGGCGAAGACAAACATTGAAGGTGGGCGTACAGCGCTTCCGCCAAAACGAATCTGTTTTTTTATTTTTAATTTATTTGCGGTTCGCCTGGGCGTTATTCTATCGACCGCCGTCCCTCTGTTGACCGAGGACGAGTCGGTTTTGTTCTCGACCAGCTGCCCGAAAAAAGTTGTTTCCTGACGGCCGCGTGTACTCACATTTTGTTTCGCAGTTCAGTCTGGACGTCGTCCTCCCGTAATCTTTTGAAATGTGCAGTTACCCGTTCTATTTCTACCGGTTACGCTCTTTTAGAATCGTTATGCTCGACTTCAGTACTTTCTTATTGTTGCCTCGGTGCAATTTTTCGCGAAAATGAGTTCGCGACGCCACATAGGCATATACGGGGACAAACTCAAGGAGAGGAGGAGATGAGGGCGTGCTATGACGTCAGAGTGGCGAGCTCTGATTGGTAGGATTAGTGGGCAGGCGCAAAGGCCGCAGCTGCCTTTGTCGCTATACCCACCGTCTCCAATCAGAGCGAACTAGACCGACGTCTGCTCAGGGGCGAATCCAGAACTCAGTTTTTTTCTTGTTTTTTTTTTTTGGGGGGGGGAGTCGTAAGGATACTATTCTCCCATTCTCTCTTGTCCACCGGGGGGGGGGGTCCACCCATGTCAAATTGCCCTCCGGGAAGGGGGTAGGAAGGAGGGTCGACTTTGTTTGGAGGGGGAGGGGCGGCCACCCCCGTCGCCCCCCCCCCCCCCCCTCCCCCCAAATGGATCCGCCCCTGCGTCTGCTCCTCGCACAGCGCGTGGTGTTTGAACGCGCATTCCCACGGCGGTGTCTGCTTATGTTGCGATGCGATTGCGAATCGCGGGGACACATCCGCGCTTCGCACGTCGCATCCAAATCTCCTTGAATTGGTTGCCACGCTTCGCACTGAGCACGGATGTTTCGATGACTCAGGGTCCTAACTCGACGTAAGCAGACAACAACTCCTGTAACCTAACGCAACACGAGCAAACGGGAGTACGCGAATGGACCCTGAGTGTTCACGAAACGGCACCGTTCCAGAAAAAGGCTCGTGACAGCCGTCATGATGGATGTTTGTGAGCTTGACGCGTGCTTCCCTCGCATGTCGAAAGTTCACACGCGCTTCGCTGAACTCTTAATCTCGCATTGCGTTGGCTGCATTCGCATGGAGTTCCGAAACGACCGTAACGACAAAGTCACCGGAAGAGCTCACCGTACACAGCATGGCAATCGACGCAAGGTGTATAGCTTCGCGAGGCAATCCACGAGTCACGGCGTTGCGGTGTTTCGCTGTGCGGTTGCATGCGATCGCAACCGTTGCGGATGCGTGAACCAGCCTTTTTCTGCTGCACAGTTGACTGTTGCTATCTGGTGCTCGAGAGCCCGGGAGGCCATATAGCTTTGATTGCAAAGGCGCACGAGTGAGCACATGGCTCACAAAAGTGCTTTCTCTGCGTGAGTGCTTGTGCACATTCTACAGAGAGATGCGCCAGTATCAAATACTCTTCAATAGAAAATTCGCAAACGTATTAGACAAAGAAGAAAACACGCGCAGACGCCCGTGGGAGCATGTGCACACCCCGAATATTTCTGCGTTTTGTCGGGAGCTCATTTTGTAAGAACAATTTATACGTTTATTGTTTTGCAAGTGGATCAAGGTGAACTTTCGTCAGCGGCCCTATTGTTTAGCAGAAAATAAAAGTTTCGATTACTAAGCGAGTAATGCTTCAATTCTGTGCTGGGAAACGCCCTTACATCTCTGTTTTACGGGCATTTCGAAGACACTCAGACTGAAGGTCGTTACCAGAACCGGCGAATCAGCTCAATTCCGCGGGTTTCTTTTGCTTGCGCTGGCTCACCGATTTTATAAAGGTTTCCGGTGTGAAAATCTTCGAAGTGCCCGCGAAACAGGAGTATCAAAATGTCCTCTAGCAAAAGCTAAAAACAAACAAGAACGATGCCCGTCTTTTCATTGTTCCTGCGCAGTGCAAGCATCGCTCAGGGCAGTGTGCTCGTGTTCCTAACTTCGGCTTTGATCGCACATAAAGTTCAAGAAACTAGAGTCCACGTTTGATGCGCTCTTCTAAGACATTCAACTTTGCGAGAATTTCGGAGCTGCACGTTTCTGGGCTGCGTTTCTACGGATTTCCAGCACGGTTATCTCAACTCGGAGAAACTCAGCAACATAAAAACGCGCAAGCAAATGACAGCTTTTGCCCGGAAAAGTCCTAAGGGCATGCGTGTCACAATTTGATCGCCGGAACTTGGAACGTATGCCGACTGTGTGAACAGCCTCCGATTTCTGTTTTCAACTTCGCAAATACAAGACGTCTGGCCAGGGCATAAGGTAAAACGCACACGAACACGGAGAAGCTAAGTGAGGTAAGACAGAATGATAAAAGAACAAGGTTCGTTTGCCCTTCGATTAGAGGAATGAAAGCGTTTCTCGGCTTGATCCGTCGTCGGGAGATCTTCTAATCTGGTAAGTCCGAAGGGGCTGCTCTGTCGGCGCAAGCTAAAAAAGAGAACGAGAAGAGAATAAGAAAAGCAAGCTTCATCTGTACACACTCAAGACTGGAGATTTTCGGAGCCCCAAGACAAATGTTAGGCCACTTAGCGAAATGAATGTTCCCCCTTCTTGGCGGGTGTCGCGATCAAGCGGCGGTCGTCGCGCGCCGCAGCGTCGCCCTGAGAGAACGAGTGTCGAGATCGTTACGCGAAGTCATTCGTTAGCCTGGAGATACAAAGAAGAGAACGGGTTTCCACAAAGATAAAGTAGCAGCCTCTCCTGTCCCATGGGAAACCTGGATTGTTCCAGTTGGGCCGCGTTGCGGTTGAATGCTATCCAAAAATGCAGATTTTGTGGGTTCGGAATTTGTTCCTTTCTCCTTGAGATATCTCCAAAGTTCCAGGAAATTGAATTGCTCTTTTTTTTCGCGTTAATTTGAATTAGTACGGAATGTACGCGAGCATGGGTATAAAAGCAATAGAAGAACTGCAACGCTAACTTATACATACCCAATATCAATGGGAACTTAAAGAAGTAGAAGAAAGCAGGGATAACGCGTGGCGGCAGTATTTTATTTGTTATCGTGAAGTTTCAACAATCATACCGAAAGTATATAGAAAATGTGAAGTCGACGCGAAAATTGTTTTATGTGATATCTGCGCACAAACTTTGTGGCATATAAAACTACCGAACTTTCCTTTTATACATGATGATTGAAAACCTTGTGTTTGAAATGATGATTGAAAACCTTGTGATGATTGAAAACCTTGTGCGACAACCTTGTGTTTCTGTCTGTATAACGCTTTTTTGTATTGTTTGCGGTCCGGTGTATTTTCATTCCGGTGTATTGTTTGTAGTTCAGTGATCAACCGTTGTGGTGGTGGCGACGTTCGACGTCCGGGGGTGGGGTATATAAGGCGTATTAGAGGCAATAAAGTTTTTAGCTGAGTTTGAGACGTTGTCTGTCCCTTTTTCTTCCTACTTCACGAGTTTCCGTTTTTCAAACCACAGTCTCAGGTTTTCAATCATCATGTATAACTTACACCAGCTCGCCTGCACTTTAACCGTTTTTTCATTGAACTTTCCTTCCCATTTGCCAGACCAGATTGAGAAAGTTCGATATTTCTATCATAATGTGACACCTAAAACTATAAGGCGGCAAAAAAAAGAACTTTAATGTTTCAGGTGGTACATTATGATTAATTACCACCAGCTCGCCTGCACACTCACCGTTTTTTATTTTCTTGTTAAAGGGTTCTATACTTTGTCTGTGTCCAATACGGTGCGAGGAGCGATAAATTGTTGAGGCTGTCAGCCGGTTTGTGTACTCGACACAGTTTCGCTCGTCAAGCGAAAATCTGCGAACAAAACGAGTGATGCAGCTTTAGAAGCGATACATTGGCTCGACAAATCTGGGAACAGTTTTCTTATATTAGAGAGTTTTAGTAGATCGTTCCGATGACTCCGATAACGATACCCGATACTCTGCCTCCGCCTTTGCGCTTACATATATAGTATCGTTATCGGGG
The DNA here is from genome assembly GCA_037355805.1 of Ixodes ricinus. Lineage (NCBI taxonomy): Eukaryota > Metazoa > Arthropoda > Arachnida > Ixodida > Ixodidae > Ixodes > Ixodes ricinus. The sequence goes on along the minus strand of JAZHYW010038724.1, from coordinate 104,882 downwards.
GTATCGGAGGTATCGGAACGATCTACTAAAACTCTCTATTAGGAAGTTTTAGTAGGTCGTTCCGATGACTCCGATAACGATACCCGATACTCTGCCTCCGCCTTTGCGCTTACATATATAGTATCGTTATCGGGGGTATCGGAGGTATCGGAACGATCTACTAAAACTCTCTATTAGGAAGTTTTAGTAGGTCGTTCCGATGACTCCGATAACGATACCCGATACTCTGCCTCCGCCTTTGCGCTTACATATATAGTATCGTTATCGGGGGTATCGGAGGTATCGGAACGATCTACTAAAACTCTCTATTAGGAAGTTTTAGTAGGTCGTTCCGATGACTTCCGATAACGATACCCGATACTCTGCCTCCGCCTTTGCGCTTACATATATAGTATCGTTATCGGGGTATCGGAGGTATCGGAACGATCTACTAAAACTCTCTATTAGGAAGTTTTAGTAGATCGTTCCGATGACTCCGATAACGATACCCGATACTCTGCCTCCGCCTTTGCGCTTACATATATAGTATCGTTATCGGGGGTATCGGAGGTATCGGAACGATCTACTAAAACTCTCTATTAGGAAGTTTTAGTAGATCGTTCCGATGACTCCGATAACGATACCCGATACTCTGCCTCCGCCTTTGCGCTTACATATATAGTATCGTTATCGGGGTATCGGAGTATCGGAACGATCTACTAAAACTCTCTATTAGAGAAGTTTTAGTAGGTCGTTCCGATGACTCCGATAACGATACCCGATACTCTGCCTCCGCCTTTGCGCTTACATATATAGTATCGTTATCGGGGGTATCGGAGTTATCGGAACGATCTACTAAAACTCTCTATTAGGAAGTTTTAGTAGGTCGTTCCGATGACTCCGATAACGATACCCGATACTCTGCCTCCGCCTTTGCGCTTACATATATAGTATCGTTATCGGGGGTATCGGAGGTATCGGAACGATCTACTAAAACTCTCTATTAGGAAGTTTTAGTAGGTCGTTCCGATGACTCCGATAACGATACCCGATACTCTGCCTCCGCCTTTGCGCTTACATATATAGTATCGTTATCGGGGTTATCGGAGGTATCGGAACGATCTACTAAAACTCTCTATTAGGAAGTTTTAGTAGGTCGTTCCGATGACTTCCGATAACGATACCCGATACTCTGCCTCCGCCTTTGCGCTTACATATATAGTATCGTTATCGGGGTATCGGAGGTATCGGAACGATCTACTAAAACTCTCTATTAGGAAGTTTTAGTAGGTCGTTCCGATGACTCCGATAACGATACCCGATACTCTGCCTCCGCCTTTGCGCTTACATATATAGTATCGTTATCGGGGGTATCGGAGGTATCGGAACGATCTACTAAAACTCTCTATTAGGAAGTTTTAGTAGATCGTTCCGATGACTCCGATAACGATACCCGATACTCTGCCTCCGCCTTTGCGCTTACATATATAGTATCGTTATCGGGGGTATCGGAGGTATCGGAACGATCTACTAAAACTCTCTATTAGAGAGTTTTAGTAGATCGTTCCGATGACTCCGATAACGATACCCGATACTCTGCCTCCGCCTTTGCGCTTACATATATAGTATCGTTATCGGGGGTATCGGAGTTATCGGAACGATCTACTAAAACTCTCTATTAGGAAGTTTTAGTAGGTCGTTCCGATGACTTCCGATAACGATACCCGATACTCTGCCTCCGCCTTTGCGCTTACATATATAGTATCGTTATCGGGGGTATCGGAGGTATCGGAACGATCTACTAAAACTCTCTATTAGAGAGTTTTAGTAGGTCGTTCCGATGACTCCGATAACGATACCCGATACTCTGCCTCCGCCTTTGCGCTTACATATATAGTATCGTTATCGGGGGTATCGAGGTATCGGAACGATCTACTAAAACTCTCTATTAGGAAGTTTTAGTAGGTCGTTCCGATGACTCCGATAACGATACCCGATACTCTGCCTCCGCCTTTGCGCTTACATATATAGTATCGTTATCGGGGGTATCGGAGGTATCGGAACGATCTACTAAAACTCTCTATTAGAAGTTTTAGTAGATCGTTCCGATGACTTCGATAACGATACCCGATACTCTGCCTCCGCCTTTGCGCTTACATATATAGTATCGTTATCGGGGTATCGGAGGTATCGGAACGATCTACTAAAACTCTCTATTAGGAAGTTTTAGTAGATCGTTCCGATGACTCCGATAACGATACCCGATACTCTGCCTCCGCCTTTGCGCTTACATATATAGTATCGTTATCAGGGGTATCGGAGGTATCGGAACGATCTACTAAAACTCTCTATTAGAAGTTTTAGTAGGTCGTTCCGATACTTCCGATAACGATACCTGATACTCTGCCTCCGCCTTTGCGCTTACATATATAGTATCGTTATCGGGGGTATCGGAGTTATCGGAACGATCTACTAAAACTCTCTATTAGGAAGTTTTAGTAGGTCGTTCCGATGACTCCGATAACGATACTCGATACTCTGCCTCCGCCTTTGCGCTTACATATATAGTATCGTTATCGGGGTATCGGAGGTATCGGAACGATCTACTAAAACTCTCTATTAGGAAGTTTTAGTAGGTCGTTCCGATGACTTCGATAACGATACCCGATACTCTGCCTCCGCCTTTGCGCTTACATATATAGTATCGTTATCGGGGGTATCGGAGTTATCGGAACGATCTACTAAAACTCTCTATTAGAAGTTTTAGTAGGTCGTTCCGATACTCCGATAACGATACCCGATACTCTGCCTCCGCCTTTGCGCTTACATATATAGTATCGTTATCGGGGTATCGAGGTATCGGAACGATCTACTAAAACTCTCTATTAGAAGTTTTAGTAGATCGTTCCGATACTTCCGATAACGATACCCGATACTCTGCCTCCGCCTTTGCGCTTACATATATAGTATCGTTATCGGGGGTATCGAGGTATCGGAACGATCTACTAAAACTCTCTATTAGAGAGTTTTAGTAGATCGTTCCGATGACTTCCGATAACGATACCCGATACTCTGCCTCCGCCTTTGCGCTTACATATATAGTATCGTTATCGGGGTATCGGAGGTATCGGAACGATCTACTAAAACTCTCTATTAGGAAGTTTTAGTAGATCGTTCCGATGACTCCGATAACGATACCCGATACTCTGCCTCCGCCTTTGCGCTTACATATATAGTATCGTTATCGGGGGTATCGGAGGTATCGGAACGATCTACTAAAACTCTCTATTAGGAAGTTTTAGTAGATCGTTCCGATGACTCCGATAACGATACCCGATACTCTGCCTCCGCCTTTGCGCTTACATATATAGTATCGTTATCGGGAGTATCGGAGGTATCGGAACGATCTACTAAAACTCTCTATTAGAAGTTTTAGTAGGTCGTTCCGATGACTTCCGATAACGATACCCGATACTCTGCCTCCGCCTTTGCGCTTACATATATAGTATCGTTATCAGGGGTATCGGAGGTATCGGAACGATCTACTAAAACTCTCTATTAGAAGTTTTAGTAGATCGTTCCGATGACTCCGATAACGATACCCGATACTCTGCCTCCGCCTTTGCGCTTACATATATAGTATCGTTATCGGGGGTATCGGAGGTATCGGAACGATCTACTAAAACTCTCTATTAGGAAGTTTTAGTAGGTCGTTCCGATGACTCCGATAACGATACCCGATACTCTGCCTCCGCCTTTGCGCTTACATATATAGTATCGTTATCGGGGTATCGGAGGTATCGGAACGATCTACTAAAACTCTCTATTAGGAAGTTTTAGTAGATCGTTCCGATGACTCCGATAACGATACCCGATACTCTGCCTCCGCCTTTGCGCTTACATATATAGTATCGTTATCGGGGGTATCGGAGGTATCGGAACGATCTACTAAAACTCTCTATTAGGAAGTTTTAGTAGGTCGTTCCGATGACTTCGATAACGATACCCGATACTCTGCCTCCGCCTTTGCGCTTACATATATAGTATCGTTATCGGGGGTATCGGAGGTATCGGAACGATCTACTAAAACTCTCTATTAGGAAGTTTTAGTAGGTCGTTCCGATGACTCCGATAACGATACCCGATACTCTGCCTCCGCCTTTGCGCTTACATATATAGTATCGTTATCGGGGGTATCGGAGTGTATCGGAACGATCTACTAAAACTCTCTATTAGGAAGTTTTAGTAGGTCGTTCCGATGACTCCGATAACGATACCCGATACTCTGCCTCCGCCTTTGCGCTTACATATATAGTATCGTTATCGGGGGTATCGGAGGTATCGGAACGATCTACTAAAACTCTCTATTAGGAAGTTTTAGTAGGTCGTTCCGATGACTCCGATAACGATACCCGATACTCTGCCTCCGCCTTTGCGCTTACATATATAGTATCGTTATCGGGGGTATCGGAGGTATCGGAACGATCTACTAAAACTCTCTATTAGAAGTTTTAGTAGGTCGTTCCGATGACTCCGATAACGATACCCGATACTCTGCCTCCGCCTTTGCGCTTACATATATAGTATCGTTATCGGGGGTATCGGAGGTATCGGAACGATCTACTAAAACTCTCTATTAGGAAGTTTTAGTAGGTCGTTCCGATGACTCCGATAACGATACCCGATACTCTGCCTCCGCCTTTGCGCTTACATATATAGTATCGTTATCGGGGGTATCGGAGGTATCGGAACGATCTACTAAAACTCTCTATTAGAGAGTTTTAGTAGGTCGTTCCGATGACTTCGATAACGATACTCGATACTCTGCCTCCGCCTTTGCGCTTACATATATAGTATCGTTATCGGGGGTATCGGAGGTATCGGAACGATCTACTAAAACTCTCTATTAGAGAGTTTTAGTAGATCGTTCCGATGACTCCGATAACGATACCCGATACTCTGCCTCCGCCTTTGCGCTTACATATATAGTATCGTTATTCGGGGTATCGGAGGTATCGGAACGATCTACTAAAACTCTCTATTAGAAGTTTTAGTAGATCGTTCCGATGACTCCGATAACGATACCCGATACTCTGCCTCCGCCTTTGCGCTTACATATATAGTATCGTTATCGGGGTATCGAGGTATCGGAACGATCTACTAAAACTCTCTATTAGAGAGTTTTAGTAGATCGTTCCGATGACTCCGATAACGATACCCGATACTCTGCCTCCGCCTTTGCGCTTACATATATAGTATCGTTATCGGGGGTATCGGAGGTATCGGAACGATCTACTAAAACTCTCTATTAGAAGTTTTAGTAGATCGTTCCGATGACTCCGATAACGATACCCGATACTCTGCCTCCGCCTTTGCGCTTACATATATAGTATCGTTATCGGGAGTATCGGAGGTATCGGAACGATCTACTAAAACTCTCTATTAGAGAGTTTTAGTAGATCGTTCCGATGACTCCGATAACGATACTCGATACTCTGCCTCCGCCTTTGCGCTTACATATATAGTATCGTTATCGGGGGTATCGGAGGTATCGGAACGATCTACTAAAACTCTCTATTAGAGAGTTTTAGTAGATCGTTCCGATGACTTCCGATAACGATACCCGATACTCTGCCTCCGCCTTTGCGCTTACATATATAGTATCGTTATCGGGGTATCGGAGGTATCGGAACGATCTACTAAAACTCTCTATTAGAGAGTTTTAGTAGATCGTTCCGATGACTCCGATAACGATACCCGATACTCTGCCTCCGCCTTTGCGCTTACATATATAGTATCGTTATCGGGGGTATCGGAGGTATCGGAACGATCTACTAAAACTCTCTATTAGAAGTTTTAGTAGATCGTTCCGATGACTCCGATAACGATACCCGATACTCTGCCTCCGCCTTTGCGCTTACATATATAGTATCGTTATCGGGGGTATCGGAGGTATCGGAACGATCTACTAAAACTCTCTATTAGGAAGTTTTAGTAGGTCGTTCCGATGACTCCGATAACGATACCCGATACTCTGCCTCCGCCTTTGCGCTTACATATATAGTATCGTTATCGGGGGTATCGGAGGTATCGGAACGATCTACTAAAACTCTCTATTAGAGAGTTTTAGTAGGTCGTTCCGATGACTCCGATAACGATACCCGATACTCTGCCTCCGCCTTTGCGCTTACATATATAGTATCGTTATCGGGGGTATCGGAGGTATCGGAACGATCTACTAAAACTCTCTATTAGAGAGTTTTAGTAGATCGTTCCGATGACTCCGATAACGATACCCGATACTCTGCCTCCGCCTTTGCGCTTACATATATAGTATCGTTATCGGGGGTATCGGAGGTATCGGAACGATCTACTAAAACTCTCTATTAGAAAGTTTTAGTAGGTCGTTCCGATGACTCCGATAACGATACCCGATACTCTGCCTCCGCCTTTGCGCTTACATATATAGTATCGTTATCGGGGGTATCGGAGGTATCGGAACGATCTACTAAAACTCTCTATTAGGAAGTTTTAGTAGGTCGTTCCGATGACTCCGATAACGATACCCGATACTCTGCCTCCGCCTTTGCGCTTACATATATAGTATCGTTATCGGGGTATCGGAGGTATCGGAACGATCTACTAAAACTCTCTATTAGAGAGTTTTAGTAGGTCGTTCCGATGACTCCGATAACGATACCCGATACTCTGCCTCCGCCTTTGCGCTTACATATATAGTATCGTTATCGGGGGTATCGGAGGTATCGGAACGATCTACTAAAACTCTCTATTAGAGAGTTTTAGTAGGTCGTTCCGATGACTCCGATAACGATACCCGATACTCTGCCTCCGCCTTTGCGCTTACATATATAGTATCGTTATCGGGGGTATCGGAGGTATCGGAACGATCTACTAAAACTCTCTATTAGGGAGTTTTAGTAGGTCGTTCCGATGACTCCGATAACGATACCCGATACTCTGCCTCCGCCTTTGCGCTTACATATATAGTATCGTTATCGGGGGTATCGGAGGTATCGGAACGATCTACTAAAACTCTCTATTAGAAGTTTTAGTAGGTCGTTCCGATGACTCCGATAACGATACCCGATACTCTGCCTCCGCCTTTGCGCTTACATATATAGTATCGTTATCGGGGGTATCGGAGGTATCGGAACGATCTACTAAAACTCTCTATTAGGAAGTTTTAGTAGGTCGTTCCGATGACTCCGATAACGATACCCGATACTCTGCCTCCGCCTTTGCGCTTACATATATAGTATCGTTATCGGGGTATCGGAGGTATCGGAACGATCTACTAAAACTCTCTATTAGGAAGTTTTAGTAGGTCGTTCCGATGACTTCCGATAACGATACCCGATACTCTGCCTCCGCCTTTGCGCTTACATATATAGTATCGTTATCGGGGGTATCGGAGGTATCGGAACGATCTACTAAAACTCTCTATTAGGAAGTTTTAGTAGGTCGTTCCGATGACTCCGATAACGATACCCGATACTCTGCCTCCGCCTTTGCGCTTACATATATAGTATCGTTATCGGGGGTATCGGAGGTATCGGAACGATCTACTAAAACTCTCTATTAGGAAGTTTTAGTAGATCGTTCCGATGACTCCGATAACGATACCCGATACTCTGCCTCCGCCTTTGCGCTTACATATATAGTATCGTTATCGGGGGTATCGGAGGTATCGGAACGATCTACTAAAACTCTCTATTAGGAAGTTTTAGTAGGTCGTTCCGATACTTCCGATAACGACGCCTTTGCACATGCAATGCACGTGCAATGGCGTCGGTGGACTATCGTGTATCCTTATCGGAGTCATCTGGGAACCATCTAATAAAACTTCCTATTATTCTCGTGCGATATGAATACACGTTTGTTTTTAATGCGCGCGCGTGTGTGTGTATTAAGGTTCCTGTTTTTTTTGTTCACATAGTTTATTTGTTTTAGCATGAGCGTGTCATCGTGTGACATTTGCGTGCTGTGTTTCTGCAAAACTGCTGTTGTCACTGCCAACAAGGACAGAAGAACGTGCGCGTGCACGCATGCCATCGGTACACTTCGCCGTCTGCATACAGAGGTATTAGTAACTGATGACCGATGACGATACGATGCACGCTGCCTATGCGCTACTATAGCACGTTACACGGGTATCGAGGTATCGACGATCTGCACTCTAATGTCTTTGTGCCGCTCTAAAGCAGCGGTCACAGTAAGCAATCATTATAAAAAACAAAACAAAAAAACTGCTGACATGATGACAGAAGTTGCTGTCATCATGATCGATGACACGCCTCAAACATGATTGAAGCATGCCTGCCTCAAACATGTCTGCAGGCAGTTTTTGTACGACCGATGCAACAGGACCGCCATACAAGAGTAAAAATGACTCAGACAGTGATTTCAGACTGCCTTTTGTACGATATATATGAGCGGTGTGACTTCGCGTTAGCGGTTTGAAAGTCTTCCTTTAATTTCCATTTCTAGAAGCTCCTTCGTACGGTGTTCACGCGAGCCCTTCTCGGTGTTTTGTGAGAAAGCGCACGGTTCTTATAGAGTGTGTGGCTTTATGCCCGGCAGAATCAAATGATTGTACGTCATTTGTGCGCGGAGGTGTCTGGCTACGAGGATAATGTTTTAAGGTACGGAACTAGGTTAGAAAAACTTCCCTCGCGTTTCGATGATCACCGCTATCTCAGATCATTGTAACGATACCCCTTTTGATTTAGAAACATTTTTTTTGTAATGCCCTTTTTTTTTGTCGCCGCTTGGATCCTTTTATATTTTGGAGGCTGCCATGTGATTTGGATTCGGAGCGCGCGGAACATGGGATTGTTTATTATCTTTTTTTGTCTTGCTCTAAGAGAACTATATATGTTAGTTTGCAATAGAAGAATGCGTTGCATTCAAATAATTCTTTTTAAAAATTTTTTTGTACGATTCGGACAAGAAGGGAGAGGGGGTCAACGTGATGAGAGGTGTTGCCGTCAAACGCATCGATCATACCTCCCCAGTTTTCACGGACCGAACCGGGAACGTTGGAGGAACGGTCATTGCCACGGCGTCACTCGTCCATCACAATTTCCCCTTTCGGGAAGTCGGAAAGTCTAGAAACGAGCAGTGGCGACATGAATAATGCTTCTATGATTTCGGGGGAGGGCTCCGCGGCTCCGCTCGGAAGGGATCCGTTTGTTTTGTCGAGCGGGAAAAACTCGATCGCATCGTTTCTGCCCAAAATTTCTGTCCGAGCCGAGACTGCGATCGCTGGAGAACACAGAAACCCGACCTAAGCATATTCCTTTTATACTCTCAAGGTTACATACAACTAGTTGTAAGAAATGGAGCACAACAGACGAGAAATGGAAGAGGGAAATTAATGATGGCTTCGCACAAGCTGGCTGTCTTATACATTTTGTAACACAAAAATGTATAATTTTTTTATTTTAGCGAGAAACGGTAGCAGTTGTAGCAACTGTCGCAGTCTTTGACCAGTCAGAAATTCGGAGCAGGTTTGTGACTTGATTTGGTGGATGAGCTGATACCATCAGTATCCGGTTATGGCTCTAGAACTCTTGAGCCAGGTTCACACATTTGCTTTTGAGTGCGGTCGAGTGTGATGCAGCCACGTGCAACCACTAACAAAAAAAAAAAGAAAAAAAAACTGGCATTGCGGTGTTCCGGAGCGTGTCTCCGATTGGTGTGTCTAGCGTCCCATCCCGCCCACTCATCAAAAGTAGTCCCGAAGTGGCAACAAATGACGTCACAGAAGCCGAAGTGTCACGCTGCCGGACGTTGCGATCCTGGCGGTAGGTTATACAAGTTCCGGCAGAAAGCAGGAGCAAACGCGAGTGTCGCTGTCATCGCGGCGTCCCAACTCCTGGTCGCCGAAGCTTCCGTGGGCTGTCACCCTGGAGAGCGACCTGCGGCAGAACAGGCGTCTGCCACTTATACCACCGCTGCTGGGGCACCGCGATCGGCGACAGCATGACACGGGCAGCTATAGCTTTAGGTCTACTAATCACTCCAAGCGGAGTTCGGCGTTCTGAAGTCCCCGCGTGCTCTCGCCTCCTTCTCTGCTTCAGTTTCTGCCGGCAGAGTTTTTAAGGCGCACGGTCGTAAGCCGTCGCGAGTGTGGGAACCAGCCATAACTGGTGGGAGAGGAGCGTAGAAGACTCGGGCGTTTCGTTTTGGATTTTTCCTAAACGTGGCGAGGCTGCATTTGAGCGAATGTATACGTTGCAACCACCGTTCTCGTGAAACCGTGGCTTGTCGTCGCTGATAAACGATACTGGAAAATAAAGTTACTATGCCGTGAGAAACGAAGGAGCCTCTATTTTGGGCGGAAATACATGTCTCTCTATAGATCCGAAATTACCAATAAAATGGTATAGCATATTATATCGCCTGTGTATCTCTTCACCGATACGCGAGGTCTTTTTGAAGCCCTAAAAGTCATATATCAGAGTCAAAGTAAAATCCGTTCGCTATACAATTCCAGTCCTCTAACACAAAAAAAAAAAAAGCGAAAAAGGAACATTTTGGCAGCTGTGGCTGACGTAAAAACCGTTAGTTAGGAGGAGTCGTGGTGGTCCGAGAAGGCGCATTCTCTTCTCAAGACCGTCGGACCAAGCTGCCGACGTCAAAAAGCTTCGCTTTCAAGCTTGACAAATGAACAACAACTTTGCGGCTTTCGCTACCGAATTGTGCAAGGTGTGTGTCGGAGTGGGTGGAGAGGGATTCACGTTTATCATGCCACGCGCACACACACGCACACGCAAAATCACGCCAACACAACACACCATATCTCAGTTACGGGAGTGTGTTCGTAGCGTGTGCAGGTGACGTCGGCCCGAATAAAGATGTTGCTCGTGACTAGCTCTCGCGACGGAGATGCATAGGGGTGACTGGCCGCAAAGCTGTAGATCACGCCTTTCGCGTGATTATGAATATTATTTTTTTGTGCTCCTACAACAGCGTGGCTTACAACGGCACCTGTCTACGTGGGCCCGACATCTAAGATGGGCGCTGCTCTCGTTCGTTATAAACACGAAGTAGAGGGAGTGAACCGTGCCCCGTGTGTCTTGTTCCCTGACGGTGGTCGTGGTGTACCGTAATGCGAGACTAAAACGGTGGTCGCAGCAGCTCGTACATCGGACAGAAGACAGTCTGTGTCTGAGGCCTTCCTTGTATGAAAAGTCCTGCCACACTGGTCATACAAACACTGTCTGCAGAGATGTTCGAAGCATACATCAAGCAAACCTGCTTTCGAACATGTTGGAGACGTGTCCGCATGTAATTCTGTCATCATGCCCTCAGCGACCACCCCGTCTTTCGTACGATTTATGAGCAGTTGCGGCTTAAAGGGATACTGTACCCAAATTTCGAGCTTACAAAACAAGGCTGGACTGGTAGTTAAAACGCTGCAAAGCCCCAAAAACATCATTCATACCGCGATATCTCTAACAGATCGCTGTATTTTAAGAAAATAAGTGCGGTATTAAACACGGCCGACGAGACATGTGACGTCACGATTCTCATTCCCTCTCTCCTCCTCGCTGCGTCCCGTCGAGCTGGTGAACCGAAGCTAGGAGGAGAGAAGCGAGGCCGCTTCTTCTCATTCTCAACTGTTCCAGGAGGATCGTGACGTCATAGCCCTCGCTTGATCGCGCCCTTTTTTCCCCCAAAAGTACGGCCATCTGTCTGAGATATCGATGCATCAGTGACGTTTTGAAGTTCGTAGTGTTCCGTTCACCGCTTCTGCGGCTTTATTTTGCAAAATCCAAGGCAGCCCGGTGCGGCGTCTGGTAGGAACAGGGCGTGCATGTTCCACGACCTGTTGTTTGCGGGAAGTTCGCTGTCGTTCTTCCCGTGTGACCCTCCTGCGGTTAAATGGACGAACCGGTGACGAAGAAATTCTTATTAAGGCCTCGAATTGTTGTGATTTTCTAGGAATTCTGTAATCACGAGTCACGACTGCGTACCTCTAAATCTACTTCCTCACACATTATGCGCGAAGCCGATCACTGCAATCCACATAGGCAACACAACATATAATGCGGCCAACCAAAAAAAGAAAAATTGTTTTGGAAATATAATTTTCTAAAGCACCGAGCTTAAAGCATAAACTTTCACATGGTCAATGTCCTTACGGAGGTTACTGTTTCGGTTAGACGTTTTTTTTTTCGGCCTCGTCATTTGCTGTGTTCCCTCCGTTGATTGTAATAGTTGGCTACTCATGTGCTCCGCGAGGAGTGTATGCGCGTGGATTATTTAGGGTGTAAGGTGTGCCAGATACTTCAGTTTTGACATTATTGTTACAAGCTATGAACTGACCACAAATAATCAGTGATGTCCTTATTCTGCGTTTCCTTCACGAACAAGCTGCGATTATGGAGTGTTGCTAAAATATCAAATGTGGTGCGCTGAAAAACGAAATTCTAGCTTAAATATTATCATTTAAGGATGGCTGTTCATCATTTGATTTTTTTTGTTGAACTGGACCGATTGAAATACGCTTGACATAGAAAAAAGAAAAGAAACCAAGACACCCAAACAGAGAAAACTTTATTGGATACTCTTCAGAACGAGATCAGATGAGCACTCCACCGTGGGTACGTTCAGTGTTCATCATTGACTCCCACTTTTCCTTCGTTTGTGATTCTAATTCCGGTCCGAACTTTTCGTAAAGAAATGCCATATATGACCATATCCATAATCGGACAGATAAAGCCATATATTGCCATAAATGTAATATGACTATATCCGACCATACTTGCCCAGTTCTTGATAGGACCATATGGCATTTCTGTACGGGTTTGGTGGGATTGAAGATATTTCCCCGTGCTTTGTTTCCAAAGGGTCCCTCGGGTGTTTATGTTTATTCTGTTGTCTTATTCCCGAACTTTTTATGGTTTCTTTTTAACTTTCGGCATTCTTTATTTTGGGCACACGAGATATGCGTTTGCTCGCTTTGGAGAAATAGAAAAAAGTTATCGACAGTAGATATTATGCTTTTCGATAAACTTTGAAGTTTGTGCCAGGCAGTGGTCGTTGCGTACGCACGAAGGCGGTGGTGTTTTGACAAGGGCGCAAATGTAAACATTCCTTTGTTTTCAGTCAAAATAAGAGACATCCGAGAAAATGCCTCCGGCTATGAGACACTTCCTTGTTTTCGATCTAGTATATGCGCCCACGTGAGTCTGCTGCTTTATTGAAATTTACTTTAATGAGGCGTTTCTGCAGAAAAAATGGCAGACGAAACCGTCAGAAACTTGGACCAGTACGCACGAAGTGCAAGGAGGACACATTTAGCCAGACATGTACCCGTTACTGAAACGAATGAACTAAATACCGTTACTCAGTACTCACTAAAAAGAAGTACCTAGGTACGTCACTCGTTACTGCGATACAAGAAGAACGCGTTACATCAGATTGAGAGTAACGCGTTGTTTTTTTTCTTTACTACGAACAGGTCGTTTTTATGAAGCAGTAGCCGCTTCCAATATTTGTCGTCCTAATTTCTTTTCTTTTTAACGCGTTCATTCAGAGATAACTGTGACTATACTGACATACATGGAGCACATTTTTGTATGATGTATCTAGAGTTTTCTCGGCTGGCAAACTACATGCGCGAGATGGGATGAGGAGAAGGTTGGATGTTGTACACGTTCCAACTTCGGGAGTAACTAAACACTGTTACTCGCTACTTCTCTAAAAACTAACGAAAATATGCTACTCGTCCATTCTTTTAAAAAAAAGTTTCTAGGCCGTTACGTTGTTACAAAAAAAAAGTAGCTAGGGACAAGTAACACGTTGACGCGTTAGTGCAAATCTGCCTTTAGCCCACGACTTACTCTCCAATCAAATCATCTTATTTGCATCTGCATATCCAGATGCCGGAACCGCGGTCAAAAGAAAGACAATCTTTGTTCGCTCGACGAGGTCCGGACCTCGAGTGTTTGGCAGAGGGTGACAGAGACGTGTAGATAATAATCGAGGTAACAAATACGGCACGAACTGAAGTGGTCGCGAGCCGTATTTTAATTTCGTCCTTCGCTATTTTACTGTGTTAAAATCACACACACAGAAGGAAGAAAACATGATCGCCACAAAAGCAGAGGAGCTATGCAGGCGTTCATTTAATTGTAATCGTCCAAAAAAGTACGGTAGACGTGTCTGACGACTGGAACGTAAAAAGCTACACGGCTCGCAACTGAGGTAGAGGAGGAGATGAGAGGGGACGTCAGAGCGCCTAGTTCCGATCGGAAGGATTAGTGGGTCGACGCGAAGCTAGTTTCCTTTGTCTCGACTCCCTGTTCGAGCGCCTACGAACAGTATGCTATAGGGACAAAGGCAGCTAGCTTCGCGCCTACCCTCTAATAATTCCGAGCAGAGCTCTGTGTGACGAAAATAATCCCTGGAGAAGGGGAACAAGAGGGACAAAGGACAAACACAAATCTCCAAACACAGCTAGGTGACTGGTGCGCGACCGAAAAAATCCGCCTGGTCCGGGTATCGAACCCGGGACCTCTCCATTACAGGTGGAGCGCCTTCTCCAGGGATTATTTTCGTCACTCTTGTCCAGCTCGCTTGCACCTTTGCATTTAATTGCATTATAATCAGAGTTCTGTGCTCTGAAGTCCCCTCTCATCTCCTCCTCCCTCTCAGTTTCCATCCCCACATTATCACCCTCGCAATCTTTACAAATCCACAGCCTGGAGCTTGGTCTCTCCACAACCCAGCATGCGCGTCGCTCCAGAAAGTGAGCAAAGCACGCACCATACGCGGGAACGTTGGAAACACCACCGGCCAGAAGTCGTCAATTTCTTGAATGATCTATGGGAGCGACGTAGAAGGCGCTAAAATTTAGCGGGAATTGCCAGCGTGGCAAGGTTGCCGGTGCTAAAGCACTTTTAAACGCCACGCATTCACATGTCTTCTATGTTCTATTTTATGCTACACATGCACGTGTCAACCACCTGATCGATATAAACGTAAAAAAAAACACACGAAAAAACGAATAGAATTCAGCAACGTAGAACGTGAAACCTTTTGCTTGCCGCACTCGCATACTTTCACCATTCTGGCGGAGGTGACGCGGAAATGATTGCCATTTCCTGCTTATCAAAACTTTTACCAACGAACAAACCGGCACAAGTTGGCGGTGTAATGGATTAGTTAGCAGAAACAAATCCATTTACTTTTGATTTGTAAAAATGAAAAAAAGAAGAAAAACCCATGTTTAACAATGACCAACGAGTAAAAAAAAGTTTTTTTTTACTATTTATGTTTTGGAATCAAGCGGTTCCGGTTGAATTATTAATTAGACCTGGGCGTTTCGACAGCTCTCTCGAAGCAAGAGGAGGTCCATCTAAAACAATTGAACCTCCCGATTTGAACGAAGTGATAGAAAAAATGCTAGAGTCATTCATGATATTGAAGTCGGTCGCTTTGCTCTTTTCATTTAAGCTCTGATTAAATATACAGGGGATTTTTTTTAATCCAAAATTTATAAAAAAATTCTTGAAGTTTTTTTTTTGCCAAGGCCAAGTTGAAAACCCAAAAGACCGTACCAGAAAAAGAAAAAAAAAACAGTTAATGTGTTAGCTACTTAGATACGTAATTCAATATAAGTTTCAGTAAACTTTCTAGATTTTAAGTTTTTTGGCCACGCTGTAGTTAAAAAAATTGATGCTCGACCTCGTTAAAGTGCAGTCGTGACATAAAATTCTGACTGAATATTTTATAAAAATGTGATCCTTTTACACGGCTTCAAACCGAAACCTAACCCGACTGCGCCGCGGCTCCGTTCGGTTAAATTTAATAAACATTTACCCGACGTTTTGGGACCAGTTCGGTCGGTTCCTTGTTCACGGGTGAGTGACGAAAAGAACCTGGAGGCGTGTTCTTTTCGTCACTCATCCGTAAACAAAGGACTGAACTGGTCCCAAAACGTCGGGTAAATGTTTATTAAATGTTTGTTTAGAGTCCCTATTTTTCGCTACATGTCGATTCCTAACACGGCAGAGGGCTGCTGAACAACGTTTACTTTCAAGCTCTGAAGCTCATCTGGTGCTTCCGTAGTTTGTGCTGTACTTGAAGAATCAGGTGTTAAAGGACAACGCAAAGGTGACCTCTTTGCTTTGCCCTTTCTTCCAAAACTTAGATTATGCAGGTCTTCCAAGATTCGAAGATGGTTCGAGAAACCTTAGTAATTCCCCTAACATTTTTACATAAAAAAAAAGAAAGAAACAAGCAATGGCGGCTATATGACCGATAGAAGTAAGTGCCTTAAAGTTGATTGTGTTAAATGGTTCGTCAGCGAGAGTAAACAACTACCCTGTGACGACTTGACTTTTGCCGCCATTTCCGAATAAACTGATGCACCTCCGATTAACCCTGGAGTAATGCATACCAGTTGAAGAAACAACACTGTATAGGGAATGAAAGCGCATTATGAAAGATTGTGTTAGAAAAGTACTTGTAATTTACTCTGAAAGTACATCCTATTTATAGTACTTTACTTCAAGTACATTGCACTCGGTGTACTTACTACTTTTATTAGAAATACATAACATCTCATTTACTTTGTACTTTACTTCAAGTAGTCTTTAGATGTACTTTAAAGCAACACTGTCTGCAAAATCAAGCTCAGGCACTGCTAAACCTCAAAGTAGAAAATATACATCCGCAGTACATCATTGTCCAAAAAAAAAAAGGTACAAAACAATTAGGCGCGCAGAAGCAGAACCCGCTATTAAAGCATTTCTGTGAAAACACAAGCTGCTTTATGCTTGGCCAGCAGGATTTCGCTAATGGATCAAAACCTATGTACTTTCTTGTTACCATAAAAAATAAAAGTAACTTCAAAAGTAATTCGCTTCTTTTTACTGTGGTTAGTAATTTACTCGATTACTTTTCATTTGAATAATTTCTACTCCACTCAAATTACTTTTGAGGCCAATACTCAGTAACTTAACTTAATTACTTTTTTGAGTAACTTGTACATGTCTGCCCACAGGATGTGATCAGTGCGGAGAGCGGCGGGGACCACGTAAAAGGGACGCACGTCGCCGGTTTGCAAAAAATTTCGACTGACCAACTTGTTACCTCCGGCGATGTTTATTAGTTCAATGTCAGAGATGCAACGAATAGTGGAAAAGATGGTAAATAGATAAGGCTAAATGAATAGTCCCCGGATTCCACAGAAAATTACGATTAAAAGTAGAGTAATTTAATGTCATAAAATTCGCTGAATCCTAGTTTTATCAAATTTACAATACGCATAATAAGAGGAAATATGTAATACATGTATTTTTTATTACTCGTATAATCACTGAAGGTCGCATTAAGAAACGCGTGGCGTGGCGAGCTCCTCAGCCAATGAGGTGCCGGCATTCGCCGATAACAAGGCCGAACAACCAATCAGGAAGCAGAAGGCGCGAACGTTATATGCCACGCCCCACAGGTTGCCTCCGAGTTCACTTTTCTAGCAAACATAAGACAACAAATCATGGCGAACAATACCGGGATTCCTGCGAATTTCTAAACTGGGAATACGAGGATAAAAGGAAAGCGACATATAGGACGAAGACGGGACAAAATATCGCTTCGTTGTTTTGTCCCGCTTTCGTCCTATGCGTCGCTTTCCTTTATCCCGGTAACTCCCCAGCGCGCTCCAATTCGTCGAGTCGGAATACGATTTGACGGAAAAACGCGATGTGTACGCGGGGGCACTGAGCGAGTGAAAAGTCACGCGCATCACCGCATTTTTGTTTCCGCATCTAATCGTATTATGAGGTCCGTCATCCGCCGAGATCCCGCTATTTGTAGCCGTGATTGGCTTCCTCCGTGTTCGGCGGGAAAGGGAACTCACGGACCTTTTTTTCTTGAAGTGTATACGTTGACCGAAGTGTGTACGAAACGGTTTGACTAAAACTCTTCCCACGTTATATTTCCACGAGTAGAGCCCTTAAAGACGCTGCGGCTTAGTCTATATCGACACCTAAATATTTGCCGATTACCTCGTGGGAGCCTGACGCATGCGGAGCGTAAGTTTGTCTGCTTCTTGTACAGGCGTTGCGATGATGTCAGAACGCCGAGCTCTGATTGGCTGATTGAAAAAATATAGTGGGTCGACCTCAAGGCATCTAGCATTCAGGTCTACCCACTATCTTTTCAGTCAAAGCCAATCAGAGCTCGGCATCGTTCTGACGTCACCGTAACTCTGGGCAAGAAGCAGACGACTTGCTCTCTGCGTTAGAGTGCAGAATGGGTCTATTGTGGCTTCCTCAGCTTTAAGCCGCAGTTACGCACGCTTATCCATCATATAGCAGACACGATGACATAATTATCTGCGGACGCACTTCAAGCCATACTCGAAGCATGCGGGCTTCGTACATGCCTCAAACAAGTATTTGTATGACCAGTGGGACAGAAGGACAGTCGTACAAGGAAGTCCTCACACACATGTCTGCCTATCTGCCTTTTGTACGATGTGTTAGCAAGTGTGACCGCTGACTTAGATATACGGTCTCAGGAGTCTGAGGCGACGACATCGTTTTGTTCTAACATTTCTGGAGGACGGAAAAAGCGTTTCCTGCGATTTCAGATATGAAATTTAGACAACTGGCAAGGATGATTTTTAAGCAACACGATTGCCGACGTGTCGTTGCTTGGAAGCGAATGGAAACTGCGAAAAACTCGAGTCCGGCAACGTATATATAGACGATGATGAACGAGGGTGGACTCGGCACCGCCGCGCTTTAAATCCGCCGCATTGAAACTCCCGAAAGCGCTTACATCAAACGGGAAAGATAAATAGTCGGTGGACCTGGAGCGAGGCATAGAAGGTGTGGAATCCCGGCGTAGCATATCGAGCTTATGGTCCGCTGCATACGTGAACAGGGACTTTCCGCGTTGACAGCTGCGCCTTTTGGTCGGCCGTCACGGGGGGATACACGGGTTTCGAGCCTTAGCGAGATTTATACTTTGCAGCCTTTTGTTCCCCGCGTTCCGACGCGCATCCGCGCATGCCCAAATCGACACTCCATCTTTCAAAAATCCCGTCGAAATCCGGCAAACGATTTAAATGAGGAAGAAAGCAGCGGGGGTCGTGGCTGCGGGAGATCGGGAATGCGAAAATATTCTGGCGCTGAATATTTATTTATTCATTTTTTATTTTTCAGGGTGTTCGTGGTATATTGGTTTATGAGTCGGGATCTATACACATGGCTGTCTGGTACGCTTTTATGTACGTTTTCTTTTTAGGGAAGGCAACGGTGTCATGCAAAACTATTCCACATTCGTAAACGCTACATGGTTTCTGGGTCGTCAAGTTGACGATTCAACCGATGTTTGACTCTTCTTGAGGATGAGCGGAGGACTCTCAAACAAGCTGTAGCAAGTGAGTGATGTTGGAAGGCTCTTTTGAAAAGGGGTACAGGAGGATACCTCCTCCCACGCTTCCAACTAATGTCACTATGAATCCGATTGTCGAAAGAAGTTATTAAAACATGGCGTAATGCATATGTCTCGAAAATTAACGAGTTTACATTTACATGAGGATGGAAATATTTATTTTTTCGGTCAAATATAGACTATGGTAAAGGATTTTTTTTTTCATAAGTGCCATTATTCTAACAGGAAGTGCGTTGCAACGAACCTGATTTGGTCGCTTGTGAACTATACTTGGAATATCTCTCTATAAAGCAGATCGCTGTGGCGATGGGGCGTAAACGCGTTCATGAGCACCGAGTGGTGAATAGGTGAGTTGGCTGAGCGAGAGAAAAAGAGGGAGAGAGAGAGAGAGAGAGAAAGGGAGAGGGAGGCAGTGCATAGTCGTTCAGATCTTTTGGACAACCAGACCGTTGAGGTGTTTACATGGGGACGCCGCCAAGTGGCGTAACTGATAGCCTGCTTTGGGAACGCTTGTCAGAAAGGAATTTGAAATATGTGTGAGATAAAAGTGTCCGATTTATTATTGATGCTGTTTTTTATGTTTACGTTCTTAAATACGAATGTGTCGTTTCTATAACTAAACATTTGTTTTCGTGCTATCTTAAATACACACAATCATAAAGGTGTCACCAAGAGGTCTTCTTTGGTTCTTGTTACACTTGCGTAAGAAATACTTTTTACTTTATTCTAAAATAAAGTAAGGAGCATAGAAAAATAAGAGCCGCAAAGGGTATGTACAACAAACCACCAACATCCTGAGAACTTCTTGAAACTATCGTTCAGTATACCAAACGTATACCTACAAGAAAAGCAAAAAAAAAAAAAGAGACATAATCAAGTTGCGAGGGCTTTGGAGGGGGGGGGCTCTCCCATGCGGTTCGCCGCAGGAACTCACTTAGCCGCGAAATCGCGAGTGCCGGCATGTCGCACCGAGCGTCGACCAAAGCGGCGTCGACTCGTCTTCCGGCCCAACAGGCGCGCCGGTGGGAAGCCTGGTGGAAAGTAGTTGAGCCGAGGCCGCGCGGCACCGACAGAATGCTTTTCGACGCTGCGGGCCCGAGCTCACGCCCCGTGCGTGTGTTTGAAAGTGCCGAGAGGATAGGGTTTTCTCGAGTCACCAGAGCCCCCGGTCCCGAAGCCCAACTTCGAGCCGCTTGCTTCCGGGAGCTTCGTTTCAGAGTAACTCGGCAAAGGGCCAACTCCTTCGAGCCAATTGGAGCGACGGAGGTGGAGCACGTGACATCCCTTACCAAAGAGTAGAGGGACGAGAAAGCCGCAGAACGTAGCTCAAGCAGTTGAAGACGAGGCGAAGGAAAAACTCCGCTCTTACCCGGACCCTCTTTTGGGTGTCCCAGGTCCCAGACGTCAGGGGCCTACCTCTCTTCCCCGCCCGTGGCTCTGACAAGTCTGCGCACAGTGAGGTGGAGTGAGTGTATAGTCGCGTGTCTTCTTGCGACGTATTGAATGGCTGACGGGCACCGTAGCCTCCGCTGTTTGCCAAGTTGCGTTGAGGGGCGTCGCTTCTCGGGTCTGCTTAATTGATACGGATGGTCCCACTCCGTTCATTTGAGGCCAAGAACGCGGGCTCGCGACGAGGCGCTCGGCCGAGTATAGTGCTGGCTGTTATAGCGCGTGAGCTGCGGAGACGGGACTGCATTTTGGAGAGGCGCGCTCGCTGCTCACGCTCGGGGTCGGTGGTCGTGTTAGTGAGTGTCGTTAGGGGAGACGGGGCAGGTCAGGTCACGCGGGAGGGTCGCTTTCTCTCTTTCGCAAAGCCGCGGTCCCACTACTGCTACAGCCTGCAGCAGACACTGTCTGGGGCCTTCCTCGTATGACGCTCACATTGGTCATATACGTGCACTGCCTACAGACAGGCATACGTGTATGATGTGAAGCCAACGGTCTTCCAGAAATGCTCGAGGTTTGTCCGCAGATAATTATCTCATAGTGTCTGTAGTGAACATCGTGTCGGGCTGCAGCTTTACGATAAGAGTTGGCATAATTAAAGTAGCAGATATGCAGGGTGGGGGGCCTGGCCCCCCCGAAATCTTCCATTTGTGACTCCCCCCCTCCCTAACGCATTTGTCAGGGCCCCCCCCCAAACAAAACCTACTGCTGTGTAGTATATGTGTATGTACCGTGCTAGAGTCAGCAACAGATTGTCTTTAGTATCGCTTACAATCTAAGTGCACGCGAGGAGAAGAATGTAAAATTATTTAACTTTTGGGGAGAATATTGACGTAGCCCCTGCGCAGACCAGAAATCGTGAAGCGTTTCACATGGTATCTATACTCTTTTGTACTCGGTTACCCTTACGAAAATGGCATATATGGACTTATATAAAAAAAGATATGGTTATATAAAAAATTGGGCATATCTGGCCATATCAGGCACATCAGTTTAAATAAGGCATATCTAGCCAGATATGCCCAATGTTTTATATATCCATATCTGGGTCTGCCAAATAGGGGCATATCTGCCTCCCATATCAGGCCAGATATGTCCAAATCAAATAAGGCAACCTCTATATATATATTATTGTATCTACCAAAAGTGACTTCTCATTTGTATAAGAAAAATATCAATTGAATATTGAACATGTGCCAACTTTTATTAATTTTTACATGAGCTGCACTTTACGCCATTCTTGATTTCGCTCAACTTAATTCCCAGGGAAAGCAGGACGTTAATGTCGACGAAATGTGTGTCCATGAAACGTGTATTCACGAGAAGGTGGCCGTGGAACGTGTTATCATGAAACGCAGCGAGAATAAAAAAATCAGTATTCTACCTGCAGTTGTGACATGATTTTAGAATTTCGGAGAAATTATGCTCCCGGTTGGCAGGAGATAGACACGGCCTAATCCTAGAGGTAATCTGGAAGAGTACCTTTAGGAAAACGATGAATTGTCGCGAAGTAGGTTGCAACGCACTTATGTTGATGAGACAAGACTTGAAAGGTATAATCCGAGATATATATTGACCCGGCCACGGCAGAACCGCCACTCAAACACAAAAATGAGAAGGAAGGTGTCCGTGAAGATTCAACGCAATGTATCACAAGCTGTCATTTGCTGAACCGCACACTAAACGCATCACAAAACATTTTTGGGCTTCTTTTAAGAAATCGCTTGTTGCCGATATACGGGTAGGACTTTTCGAAATTACAGCAGAAGCAGAAATCCGCAGCACCCACGCAGGGCGCAACACAGCCAAACTAGGTCCGGCAGAACGCATTCCGAGATTGCCAACGGCTAATGCGTCATCAGTCACACCACGCGACCACGCAGCTTCCTCCACGCTTTCAGCTTAAGGAGAGAGAGAAAGGAGATAAGGAAAGGCCAAAACGGGAGTGCACACACAAAAGGCTTATCTTCTGGGGGGCATCAACGACCACAATGAGCGGTTTTGTCACTCATACCCAACGTTGATAGTGCAGTGAATGCTATGTGTGGCCTTGGGCTCCAGGCAGGTGCCGTGTTTTGCCTTATCACCAGCTTCTAGACTGTAGTCACGTGACCCTAAACGGAGACACGATTGGCCTAAAACATGCATAGCTCTATGAAGTCCAGCTTTTGAACTTGCAAAACATAAAGAATACTATTTGAAGAACCAATGACGCTGGCATTTGAGGGGGATGTGTTTTTAGACCATATCTTTGGTGTTCTACCAAGTGTGCCTGCTTTTATATTTTTAAAATTCTGTCATCGAAATAAACAATTCAGTTGAAAGTTACCCCGCGTCCTGTCTACGTCTCCCTTCGTTTTCGTCGTTGTTGTTTTGGCGTATTACACCATGATGCAAAACCAACTAGCCCAACTAGCTATCCTTTTCCAAAGAAGCTGTCCAGCTCGAAAGTGACCCAAAACGATGCGAGTTTGAAGATACCATGATTTACGCCGTATAAGCCACATTATTATTTTAAATGAAAAAAATAAGCGCGACTATTTTTTTTTGCGCACGATGTCCACAAATAAATAGATAAATAAATATATATATTATTTTTACCAATAAATTTAAAATTATGTGTACACTGTTAGGTTCGCGTTTTTAAATTTCAAACTTTTTTACGAAAGAGAGTCACATAAAAGACACCACGGACAGCACATCTTCCGACTTTCAACACACGATGAATCGCAGACGCTCGCAAACGGAAGGTTGCGATGCTGCTCGAACGGATTTTGAAAGATGCTGTGTACGGTACTCCGGGCGCAACGGCTTCGCAGCCGTTCGAAGGGAAAAGGATTCGGGACGACGAAGTAGCGTCTTGCATCTTCAGTAAGCTAACGGTTCGTGTTTCCCCGCTCAATTTAGAGGGGAAACATGAACAAAATTAGTTTCACTGCTAGATTTAGCGGTAAAATTGACGTCACGTGACATAAGTACCAATTCAATTTCTCGCTAAATTTAGCGGGGTGGTTACACCGATGGCGACGCCGACACCGCTTAACTCGGAAACGGGCGCCTAAGAGCTGCGATATAATATCCATTATTTGATTAACTCGCTTTCCGATCTTATGCACTTCGTCATATTGTCACACGTCGAACATACAACCAAATTTCATTTGTCTTTCAATCTTCAAAATGCGCGATTGATTAATTGGTCCAAATATCTCGAATAAATTCACTTTAAGGATGTTAACAATAGTTAACCAATTACATGAGACTCATGGAATATAGATCAATCAACTAGTGTCTTGGCGAGTACATATGACGTTTTGCTTGCACGACCGAAACGGGCCCATATATCATGATCAGGGGATATTTTTACCCATATATGTCGTATATGGCAGTATTTGAACTTTTATACAGCGGGATAGGCTGTATTTGCACGCGTATATGGCGATATATGGCCTTCTTTACGTACTTATATGAGCACATATGGCAGCATTTGCCTACTTATATGGCGATATCTGGCCGTATTTGCTCCCATGCATAGCGGTATATTTCCATATTTAACTCCTTATATTATCATATATGGCCATATATAAAATATATCAGGGCATATCTGACATTTTCGTACGGGTTGGCAAAACTCTCGTTTGGTGGCCTTAAATTTGTTGTTGAGCCCTTTCTTTATGATTATACTTTTCGCGAGCGTTGGACGGTGTACCCAGGTTGTCTTTGTTTTTGTTGTCATGAATATGTTACTGCGTTTAACAAACAGCAAAATGATCAGACTCAAACAACTCGAGACGAGAGACACAATCTAGCGTCTTGATCGAGCACTTGGATTTTGTGTTTTTTGTTCGCCGTATCTTTTTGGTTGCAGCTGAAGTTGCGCAATAACCGTGGGGGATATCCAGTACTGGTATCATTACCCCGAGCGACGGAGACTTGAATATAGCCGAAGGGGATATACCACGAGAGGCAATAAGAGATGATTTGAAAATGTTAAAACGTAAAATGTATATATCGCCGTGTCCCTCGTTGCCGTCGTCGTCATCAAGACCACCACCCCAATCGTTATAAGAAAGTTTTAGAATAGCGTAAAGACACTTGCGTCAGCACTGCGTACAACGCACGCTAGCTGTCGACGTAACGTTATGGAGCGCGTTGAACGCGACCTTTTAGTATGGCGGAAGGCAAACGCATACGTAACGATACGTAAAGACTTGCAGCGCCATCTAGATGTGCTCCTACGAACTGCCTCAAACAATCCAAGGCAGGTATTCGGTCAAGCCAATTTAACACCGCGAATCTCCTCGCTTTGCTACGAAGTGCGTGGATCTCTTTCCAGTTGCCTGTTGTGAACGTGTTTTGTCTTTTTTTTTAGGGCTGTGCGATCAGCAGTTTAATCTATGGTTCGCTCCAGTGTGTTTTGGGATCCCTACTATCTTATGTTGGCCTTGTCATTTGCTTGGAAGTATGCAAGCAATAGGTCGCACCGCTCGCGTACCGACCGTACGAACACCTTTTGGGTTCGACGGCGTCGCGAACGTTCTTGGCTACCGACACCCATCTTTGTGGGCGCTCGAAATGGTTCGTCGCGTTGATTTCTTTGAGGAGGTTGTGGGTCGCCTGTCAATACCGCCCAATCAGGCCGAGTTTCACTCGCTCCGAGGAAGTCACACGGGAAGCGCTACCATTGGGAAAAGGTTTTATCTGTACTTAAGTTCAGAGTCCGATGAAGAGGAGGGCCAAGGCTGTCAGTGGTCCGGGTCTTCAAGTTGGAGGCCTTGCTCGGCACCGGCTCTTTCGTCTGTCTCCAGCTCCGAACTCCGCGTGTCCTCGCCCGCCACGAGCCTCGTCCTTTTTCCCTTCTTCTTTCTCTTTCTTCCACAAGATTGAGGTCATCTTCAATGGTGAAGCGAACCCCTACAACGCGCGTAGCACTTCCACTGGTTTGCCTCACCGCCGCCATTTTCCAAACTGGAGTAGTCTCGCGCTTTCCCGTGCTCGACGAAAGCAACGAGAAATGGCACGCAGGGAACCGCTACGTACGCTCGCAAAAAGCGATAGCGAGCGTACGTACGCATAGCTCGCTGCAGTACGTACGTATGGCTCATGCGCAGTGTGGAGGACGAAGCGTTAACGCTAACGTAGGGGGCTTGCGTTTGCTTTTATCGCAATACTAAAACTCTCTATTATCACCGCTATCCTCTTGTGAAGAGCCCGAGTAGGCCTGAGCTCAACCCACCCGGAAGACAAGGCCGGCGACGTTTTCCCTGCAAACGTCATCACTAGCAGATCAACGGACGCAGCGCCGCTTTAACTTGCGTCGGCATCGCTGCCAGCTCGTCTTGCATCTCCTCACAACAAACGCGACAGGCCTATCACGCGGCGACGCCAAGACGGACCTACCTACCGCTTTGCTGCTACTCTCGTCGAGCTACAGTGTCTCTGCCGCTAGTATTGGCTTACAAACCCGCAATCACGTGCCTCTGTTTCTTTTTCTTTTTACCGGGAGTATTGCGATAAGCAAAAGCATATTCACACGAGGGAGAAATCCCGGGGATTTCTCCCCGGCACGCGCGCATCACGAGATCAAAACGCGAGGCTTTTGCACATCGCAAAGCCTGACGTTTTCGTCGTGGGATGCGCGTGCCGGGGAGAAATCCCCGGGATTTCTCCCTCGTGTGAATACAGAAGAATGAAAGCATGTTTGTTCCATAGCATAGAGCTGGGCTTCTCAACTATTGATGTTTCGCGGACCCCTTGTGGATCGGCGGAGATGATGGAGGACCCTGTTAGCGGTGAGGGGAAGGGAAAGGTATAGGTTAATTATAATAATGATTTAATAAATGAATATAACTAAGGGCTGGTGTGAAGTAGACTTCTCTCATTGACATACACACGAGAAAACTCACCCGAAAATTGGAACGTTTCCTCTCAATCTGAAGAAAAGACAACTCTTATTGCCGGGCCTGTCTTATGAGACAGGGCTTCGCGGACCCCTAGAATGACTTCACGGGCCCCCATTTGAGAACCTCTAGCATAATTATTAGAGATTGCATTACTTTTGGTGCCTCTAAATTCGGACACCACTGGATTTCCCCGTCTGTGTCCGGAATGATATATGAATTGTTCCTGGAATTTTCTACTTCTTGACCAGCCCTTGGGAGACGAATATCGATGGCGCCTGGTAGCGACGATAATTGTTTTAAAATAATTATCGATAACACCGTCAGTCGAGGTGGGCGATTGCCTCGGGAGTGCACATGCGAGCCCAGGGGAACCGAATGCAGAAGTGGAAGTCAAAGATTCATTGACTCCAAAGGTTCTCCAACTACGATTAGCGTCAACGCTCTCCTAAATGGCCATTTAATGACGTCTCCGTCCTTTGGGACCACGGGCTGTTCAAACCGGCCTCGGTTTAAAATTGATCACCCTTTTTAGAGGGGAGCTTGCTCCGGCTTATCGCTTATGCGGAGCTCACGCGGGATTAGACCAGATAAGAGACGAACGGTAAAGCACGCCTTCCATCAAACATTTGCTCACAAAGTTTGCTGAAAGTTGACACGGGCGTGCTACTTTCTACGGGCAATATATAAAATGCGTTACGTAGCGGAGTCTCAGCACCGCCGATTTGTATCGTTCGGGGCAAAGTTAAAAATGCCGTACTGTAAGATAGAAGCGCAGGCCAATCGGGCCATTCAAACAGCTTTAAAAATGCAATGTCACGGCATTCGTCATCTTTCTGAGCGGGTGCTATTGTGAGTTAATTAAATCAAATTCTGTGACATTGCGCTTTTAGCATGCGTGTTTGTGCTTGTATGTATTGTAGCATTTGACTGCGCTCGGACTTATGGGGAAACAAGTATAACAAAGTATTACATCGTTTTTCAGACGCATAATCTACATGAAAATAATGTTAAAGTTTTTATTATTTTTTTCGGGCATTGCGTATTAGGTTTAAAGCAAATGAGTTCATTAATGACGTCGTAGAAGTACTTTCGGCGCTGACGGACGCACTTGCTGCGAAAGGCGTATTGACATCTGACGCAGAAGCGGGACCCTGACAAGACCGCACGACGCTTGGCAGCTGACCATCTCGGCGGTGGCTGCCGTTTTCGAGACAACGAATGCGGAGGCGTCTACAGTAGAAAACATTTCATATTTTAGTAAACTTTTGCAATCTCACATTGAGAAATAAGAATCGACGCAATTGTCAATTGTTTCCCTCTTTCTAAAAAAAAAAAATATAAAGTTTTGCGCAATGTTTACACGTTGCGCGGAGTGCTTCTTACAAAATTTGGTTGGATGAATGGATGGATAAATGTTAATGGCTGTACTCTTTGTAACGGGTGGTAGCTTGCGCCACCTAGCCTAAGTTGTCGCGGGGCAATGAACAATGTTCTTGGCGTCTTAAACGTGTATATCTTAATAAAATATCATATAGCTAATTTAAAATTCACCCGCATATATCCTAATTCACCACATGAAGGAAAAAATTACTAATGTTTCTCGTCAGGCCGGACTTTTTGTTACTATGGTTCTTGAGGTAAATACGGGTTTAAGCTCTAGAGGAAAAAAAAAAGAAAAGAAGAAGTTACGTTCTTTTCGTCGGAACCGCAATGTTCTTCGTGTGGGAGGAAACCTTGTATGTTATAGGCGGTGCACTCAACCGGCGACTTCCGCACACTTGAGGAGACTGCGGGGACCAGCGCCCTCGCGACCCAAGAGCAGACATAAAGCAGGCACCGTCTTCCAAGGAACCCCGCAACCTGATATCGAGAAGTGCTCGTCCAATCGATATCTAGCGCGGCGGAAAATAAACCACGGCCTACCGCTCGATGAACCGCGGCTACTTTTATGAGTTCAAGCCCGCGCTCGCCGAAGCGTGATGTATACATGGGGCATTTTTGCTTTAATTCTGAAAAGACAGAAAAAAAAAAAAGCTCAGCGAAAGAAGTGATTTTTTGAGACAATGTTATTACCTGCGAACGACGTCGGGGCGTGAGCGTGATGCGATAATTAGCAAGATAATTATCTAAAATTTACTAATGAAAACGTTGAATATTAAAAAAAAAAACCCAGAAACAGCGTGATGTGGAGGACAAAGTGAAAGGTAACTGACGGGACACCGCGCTGTGTCCTGTCGGTTACCTTTTACTTTGTCCTAGTCTTCGCGTTGTTTTTGTTCTTATTATGTCTGAATACCAACTAGCCCAAACTTCGACGCTAATCAAGGCTAAATAGTTGTTCTAGATAGCGCGTTCCACCTAGAAATTCAGAGCATGTCGTCAAAATAGGCCATAGTAGTTGTTAGAATTCATCAAGCTCTATTCTGTGTCGCGCTATTCAGTGCTGTATAAAGTTGGGCCAAATAGTAGTGAAAAAAAAAATGTTGAAAAAACGTTAAAAAACGGGGACAAAAACAACAACAAGAACAACAAAAACAATAGCGATTTTAGGTTATATAGAAATCGATTATTTCGTAACTAATGTTCAAAGTCCTTCCAAATTTTCTTTCTCAACTTGTGTTTACACATCACACGCTTTTAACTTTTTTAATCTAAAAGTATCCCCGAGTGCGGTACAATAGAAGTCAAGTCTGCTTTTAGTATTAACGGTTAATTTTTCCGCAAGTGTCATCGTGCAAGGGTGACGTTTAACTATAGTATCTTCGATAATAGAGAATTTTAATAGATCGTTTCAATGACTCTGATAACGATACCCAATACTCCGCCACTTCCTTTCGCATGCATCGTACCGTTATCGGGTATCGTTACCGGGGGTATCGGAACGGTCAGCTAAAACTCTCTCATATACACTCAAAGTAAACAACGTTCTCTATGTGGCACGTGTTCATGCGTCGCCTGGAAGCCCCGCATAATTTTGTGGCAGTGTGTACCCATCTGCTCTAGGCACCCAAGGAAGTTATATGCGGGCAGAAACTCAAGGGAGAGGAGGAGACGAGAGGGGACGTCAGAACGCCGAGCTCTGGTTGGAAGGATTAGGGGTAGACGGAAAGCCGCTGCCTATGTTTCTTCTTCACTCGTCCAACGGGTTCGAACGCGGAAGTCAAACGCCAGAGGCCGGAGTAACGCGTTCTACCGCGTTCGATGAGTGCACTAAAGACAAAAGGCTGCCTCTGTCTGCACTGCACTTGTCGAACGGGACCGAACGCGAGAGCCAAACGCCGGACTCCGGCGTTCTGCGTTCTAACGCGTTCGACGAGTGCAGTGGAGACAAAGGCAGCTAGCTTCAGGTCTACCCACTAATCCTTCCAACCAGAGCTCGGCGTTCTGCCCTCTCCTCCGCGCTCTCGTCACCTCCTCTCCCTTGAGTTTCTGCCCGCATAGAGTCGCCGCCACTACGTACCTCGCCGAAATCAAACCGAGTTTTGTGTTTTGGAATGTCTACGCAATCTTGCATAAATAGCGTGACGCCGCTCCCTCTGACACGGGTCGGCTCAATGCGGAGCGCAAGTTCGTCTGCTTCTTTTCCGGGAGTTGTGGTGACGTCAGAACGCCGAGCTCTGATTGGCTCTGATTGGAAGGATAGCGGGTAGACCTCAAAGCAAGCTGCCTTGAGGCCTACCCACTATCCTTCAATCAGAGCCAATGAGAGCTCGGCGTTCTGACGTCACCACAACCCTTGCAAAAGCGGCAGATGAACTTGTGCTCCGTATACCACCTTGAAGACGAGGCCTGCACATGACGTCATCGTTAGTGAATCCCTGACCCCAAGCGGCAAACACGCTGAGGTTCGTCCAGAGACGGCACAAAGCGGCAGACGCATCTGTCTTGGCGTCGCCGCGTGCTAGCATCGCGCGCGTTGTGAGGCGCTGTGAGACGTGCTGGCGAAGATGCTGACGCAAGTTAGGCGGCGCTGCGAGGGTCCACCAGTGAGAACGTTGCGTGTGTGTGTGTGTGTGGGGGGGGGGGGGGGCAGTCTCAGGCCTTGTCTTCAAAGTGGTATTGGTTGGTTCCGCAACTCACGTGACCACACCGCAGATGACGTCAGCAGTGCGACCCAAGCGCAAAGCGAAGAGATTGACGTCAAGGGCGCTCTTTGCCGGCTTAGTTTCGGTTTGAAGCCGCGTTCAAGATTGACATTTCTCGCCCCGTAGCGCCCACCACGAATGTTTTTATCGAAGTTTTGCGGCACGGCTGAATTGTAATGAGGTCGAGCGTCAATTCTTCGTATGAATAACGTGAGCTAAATTTGGGTACTCTTTCTGATAGTAGCTATCGTGGTATCTTCAAAACGTAAGGTATACAACCACGCAGAGCCAGACGGCTGGATCATCAGCCGGCGACCTGGTATTCGCACACTGCCACGAAACTTTGCTTTTTAATCGAGAGCGACAGTTAGTGAAATGTATAGAGTTCCCAAGCTGGTCGTGTCTCCAGTTTTGTTTGACAGTGAGAAAATGCAACAGGTACCCGCAATTACTATGAACCACCATGCAGAATAGTACTGCCAGCAAGTCTCAAGTCTAGTGGTATGGAGAATTCCGCTGGTAGATTTCGAGTGGTTTTGGAGCGTTTTTTGTTCTTTGGTGGGTGTGCAAGCGTGAGCTGTAGCATTTACTGTTTTAAAGACGCAAGCGTTGAGCGCTTTTGGATTGCTTAAAATCGACCAGCGGAATTTTTCATTTGCGCTCATTCATGCGATTTGGAAAGACAGAAATGCATCATATTTATCGAGTCAAAAATGTCTACAGAGAATGAATCTCAAAGAATCCTGCCATTCTTTGATAATAGAAAGCAAGAAGGTACAGCCATAGAGCCGGAAGAACACTTAAACGCATCTTGAAAGTCAGTGACGTGGTCAACTATAAAATCAACATCTTCGGCCCAGTTGTGAGTGTTGTCACAAAGCGCATCTCCTAGCGCAATAAAAAACATCTGGCCTTGAGAGCCGTTCCAGCTTGGTGCAGCGTACCTCACATCATTCCAGTCTGTCCTGTTGACAACTCTTAACACAGTTTCCGCTCCGAGAACGTAGAAACTTGGATGCGTCTTTTTCCAATCACCGCCGCCCTGTAAACAATTCTTCACGCGAACAAAATTGCTTAGTGTTTCCTGTCTCCACCTAGAGGGCGCGTCTGTAATTAAGTAATGCCAGATCGTTTTGGCCATAAGGACCCCTACTACCGCGAGATCACTTACAGCATGCAGTCCACCACCCGTGCTAATGCATGGATACGCAATGGGAGATATGGCAAGAAAGTCGTCAACAATGGCCACGGATTCGTTGATCAATAACAAAGACGTCTTGTTTTTCGCGGCAGCAAGTTCTTTGATCGTGTATTCGTACAACCTGGCGTTAACAAACATATTGCCGAACTTCATGTCCGTGACGTCTGGGAAATCAACATCGTAGAACGGAATGTCGGACGCCAGGAAGAGCTGTAATCTGGCCAAAGTGCTGTTCAGCGTGGCCCAATCTCTCGGGTGGATAAGTCCCATCTGAGTAGCAGTCGTTTTGATGGCTTCGCAGACCACGTGAAATACTTCCCTCACGTGGTCGTCTTTCGCTTGCGTAGTGGTAACTTGCGAATAGTATAAAATCCATATGTAATTGAGGTGTTCTAGGCACCTATGTACACTTTGCGACAGCGCTTCGTGCATCAGAGCGTGGTATAACATGAGTGCTACCGATGCTGGCTGATATTTAGGATTCAAAAGCATCTGCATTAAGCCTACGAATGATTCTTTAGGGGCACCGCAGAAATATGTGTCGTCAACCCGAACGTGATATTGTTGATATAAATTTTTCCACGTTGATAATTCCGGTAATATCTCCGAAAGAATGCTGGCATTTTTGACACATCCTTCCTCGTCAGCGTGCGCTTTCATCTGATCATTAAGCTGTAAAATATCGGTGGACTTGACATGCTCATTCGTAACACGATTAAAAACATATAAGAACAGCCGTAAGTAACCTGGGGTTTCTTTGGTGGTATTTCGAATCAGCTCGGCGTATTGGGACACTCTAGAAGGCTTCAGATAAAACCTTACCGAACGCTCTTTTTTCCCTAGATTCCGTTGGTTTCGAGTGACGACCTTCATAGTGACGATAGGAAGCAAACGCAGCTGAACCGAGAAGTGGAACATCGTGGCCATCACCTGCGACGCGCTCGTGAGCGTGACCCGCAAAGCAGGAACGCTCCGAAGGACGGCCTCCGTGAGTTCCGTGATGAAAAGCGATTCTCTTCCTTCCAGCGCGGCGTGGCACATGATGCGCAGCCTGCTCAGAAGACCACCAGCGTATGCCTCTGGGTGAGCCGAACTCTGCAGCAGAGCTTCGGTGGGGTTCCAGGTGGTCCAGCGGAACTCTGCCCTATCTCGCTTCTCCGTCGAGCAGACGTAGTTTGAGAAGTGGCGGCAGGGACTCTCGCTGGGGTTGAGCCGGGCCATCTTGATCTGGGAGGCGCAGCACGGGAGCTTGTCTTTCGCCGTCGGTGAGACGAAGAGGGTCGTGTAGTTGGAAGTCACGGCCCACACAAACATGATGATGCAAACGGCGACGGCGAGCAAAGCGGACACGGTCGCTGCCAGAGTGTAGGGCTTGGGGTCGCCTTGGCGTCTTCGGGCGCGGCGAGACGCCTGGTGTGGTCTCCGAAGCTTTTCGCGAGAACTGTGCCTGGAACTCCGGGACGGGCTGTGCTCTGGGCTTACGGATGCATCGCGATATTCTTTGGTGGTCGGAGGCATCGTGGAATGGTTTCGTGCTGTTGATGATGATAGGCATAGGCGGTCTCCAAAGAAAGAAAACGCGCTCATCGACGTCACTGTCGCCACAGAAAACGTTATCCCACTTTGGATGCGCGTACCCACAAATGAAATGATCACTACAATTTATTTTCGCTCCTAGGTTAAGGTGAAATAAATCGTAGAGTTATGATTCATTTCACGTTCAAGAAGACATTACAAACCTGTCCTCTCCCTAAAAAAAAAAAGCAAGAAAGAAAAAGAAGGTAAAGTACATTCAGGAATCAACGTGCCACGTTGATTTCTGCCAATAGATTTGTTGCAATACGGACAGCGCCACGACGGCAGGGGATTTTGGAAACCCTCGGTCAGAGTGTATCCTTACACCGTGCCCTCGGTACAGATCACGAGCTTTCTCGTTGCGTCTCCGTGACCGCGTGTGAGTCGCGACAGCTACCGCCAGCAGCCATGGTTCTGATTATAAACCTAAACCAAAACGTTTTCAGATGGTTTCTGTGGTGCCTACGGTCGTTTTCGCGATTTGTTTTCGTGAATGTCAAGTGCTTGGCCTTGTGATTATCCATAGGTTCGAGGCTCGTCGCTAAGCAATGAAAACGACGAGAAAAAGGACGAATGGGCACCGCTACGCTCCAGGATGCAAGACAGGGTACCCCGGTTTTCACTACATTGCCTAAGGTTAAGTTCCAGGCTTCCTTTCTTTTTAACACTTCTCTCTCTCTCTCTCTCTCACTGCAGTGCCCAAGTAAGCTTTAAACATTAATTCCTAGACGTTTAGCACCCATAAAGCGTACTTAGGCCACACTAATGAACCGCTAAGATAAAAGAAAACAGCCACGCTTAGCACGGGCTTCGCTGGCAGAAGTGCTCCGATGATGATGATGATGATCGAGCGTCAGCGCCACCTTGTAGGTTCTACACGAAGCGCCTCACCCGGAGGCCGCCGATTTTTCCCCTACCTCTGTTCCAGTTGACTGTAGTACCGAGGACTCCCATAATTCGTCGCGCGGCAAGCGCGTTTTTTTTTTTTTTGCAAAGGGTCTATAAGCAGATGGGGGACGTTTGTCTTGAGCTCCTTTACGTATCATGCAAATAGATCTGTGTCGTTCGAGTCCTGCGAAGAAAAAATGAACAGGAGCGTCCTGACCACTTATTGTACCCCTCAAAATATTTGTGATACGTGGTCGCCAAGATGACTGGCGCCGTAAAGCTGTGAAGAGTTCGATAATTGCGCCAAGCTAGTTTATTGCTGGATTACAGTTTCATTTAAATAGCAACTTTGCTCAATTTCTTTTTTATATTTTTATTGTCACTGACAGTGTATGAAACGCATGGCGTGACCAGATCATTTTATTATATTTCCACGGCCAATGAAGTTTCGAGATTAGCCAATAAGAAAGCCGAAAAACAAAGCGAAAAGCGTGGACACAATCAGCTGTACCAAGTTTTCAGTGAGTAAGAATACCATCTAGGAATACCACCATTCAAATATTACAACACATAGTGACCTAACTCTACAAAGTTAAATAAAGGATACAAATACAATGTTCAACGTATTCATTTTCTGCTAGGGGATCAATGAACACCTCGTAAGGTTAGGTTAACCCCGCCCTTTGCTTGCTGGCAATACGCGCAGCTAATCCGGCGTTTTCGTTATTGTCACTTGACGCTACCGACACCAAAGCAGCGGTAGCGGAAGTCTTTCGACGAAAACAAAGTTAACGCAGTTTCCATCACCTAAGAATTTCAGAATTCAAGCCGTTTCAAATGTCGTGGCCGTCCAATTTGGTAGGGAGTGATTTCGAACAGCGCAGCTTCACCTGTGGATGGCATAAATAATGTTGCAGCACGGCTGCACCTCAGGGATCAATGTACGTTGTGGTAATAATGGTAATAGTTGCCGCTCCTTCGTAATATGAAATCAATCAATCAAATCAAATCAAATCAAATCAAAGCTTTATTTTCCAGAAACACTGGAAGGAGTCCCAGACAAAAAGCTGTTGAGACAGCTTGCCTGGGTTTGGGACCCTTATTACATTGGCAGCAGCTTGGTAGGGCAACATTCTACTATCATAACATTTGATGAAACAAAAAATTAATTAAAAATCGGAACTTTGTAAACATTATAACACTAAGTTAGGCCCCCGACAAAAGGCAATGATGGCGTCTGAACGATTCCAATACAACTAAAACAACACAATGGCAGCAGCTTGCAAAGAACGAACGATCGACAAACTGAGGGTCTCACATGACATACTATGTTGCACGAAGAGGAAGTAAATAGACTCGTTAATAGACATCATAACCCAAACATGCAGAAAGTTAAGAACAAATAGATGGTTAGCCTTTTTTAGAGCACATTTTTCTAACGGTCGTTCTCGCCCACTTTCTTGTCATCCGATAGATTTATGCTTTTTTGCAGTGGTTGCGGCGAGGACCGGCACAATGCAAAATAAATGGGCATCGAGATTGGGCACGAGTCGCCGGATTTGCTCGGACTCTCACAATGGCCGGGTGTCCGTTAAGTCGCCTTTCGACGGGCCCGTATTAATCAAGCCACAAAGGACTGCTCCTGGCTTTCCGGACTTTTTCTCGCTATTGGACCCTCGCTACTTCGGAGTCATTCGGTCGGACGGAGACCTAAGATCGCAGGACCTGACGCAGCTTTTTGCCGAACAACGACGAGAACTGCCGATAGCATTGTTCCACGTCTTTTGTTTCTCTTCTTTTTCTTAGCCGAGAACTATAGCATCGTAAAAACATAGGTAACTTGCCATAAGGACGAAAAAGCGGACGTCCGCAGGCACAAGAATTGGGTTGAACGTTTTGGCGGGGTGCTTGTTCGTCCTGCCTTCTCCAGGTGCGGACCTCTGCGATAACACGGACGGTTCTACGAGAGCCGCTCAGCTTTGAAGGCGGCCATTAAAAGAGCTGCGCTTAGAGGCATTTAATTCCCCGATTTCCTTGTGGACGCCACCGTCTTAGCGCTTAGTCATCGTCACAATTCGAAAATGCGACTTCCTCAGTTTTAGATACGGCGTTCGGAAGTTCAAGCGATATTGTTTCGCTCTATCGCGAGCTGCTTTAACGTTCCCAGAGGACGGAAAAGCGTTTCCGGCGAGTTCAGATATAAAGCTTCAGAAAACTGGCAAGAATGATTTTAAGCACCAAGATGGCCAAACTGTCGTTACTCTGAAGCGCGTAGCTCATTTAGTGGTTCTACTGCAGCCGAAGTAGAACGATCATGTTGGAAATCTCCTGCACGTGGAGGGAACTCGTTTCCTCGGCTCAGGGATCTGATCCGGAGATCTGCTGGGCGCACTGACGGGCGAACCAGCTATGCTAGCTTTGTAATCTATAACACTGTAGGAACCGTCAGTTTCTCAGAGCTCACCATTTTTCGCCGAACGCGATCCGAAAAGGCTCCAATCAAATACGGCTTCCCGATCCGTTCCCCTCCTGGTGCGATGATTGGCCACGTAGGCCCCTACACAGTGGGAGAGCTATAGAAACATAGGCGTACCAACGGGGGGGGGGGGGCAAGGGGGGCGCCTGCCCCCCCAGTTCTCAGCGTGCGGGGGGGGGGGGCAAGGCATGTGTTTCGACACCCCCACCCCCCACCCTCCCGCTGAAACCGCCGCCACTGGGCAGGGCAAATACTGGCCGGCGGCGCCCAAGGGATACCAGGGCACTGCCCCCCGGTCCTGTGGGTGGGGGCGGGGGTTCCTGGGGTCTGGATTACCCTCGCCCCCACTCAAAAACAAGTTGGTACGCCACTGGCTAGAAACGACGCAGCACAATTTGATTGGTGCTTTTCCGAACGAGGATAGAGGTGCGTCATGCAAGTGCAACCTATTATTAGGAAGTTTTCGTAGATCGTTTCGGCTGTCTCGCAACGCTCTCAGCAACCTGGTACGATACCCGGAACTCTACAGTCATGGCCATCGCCGCGCAGGTGCAGTAACGGCTTCTGCTTTGCGGAGGGCTTAGCGAAAAGGGAAACGCGGTCTACGAAAACTCCCTATTTACACATATCTTGGTGCGTGTGATTTCATTAAAGATAAGAGAAATTACTTGAGAAGGCGACACGGCATCAGCGATCGTCGGTTCGAGAGAAAATACGCAGGGCGTCGTAAAGCACCGCGCTTTTTAATGACGTGTCTACACTTGCGGATTCGCGGGCGAATCCGCGCAGGCGAAAGTGGATTTTGGAGCCGGGTGGCGAAATCGACTCGTCACTGATGGAAAATCTGGATTAGTCCGGGACCCATATCCAGATTTTCCGGCAGCGGCGAGTCGATTTCGCCACCCGGCTCCACAATTCTTTCCGCCTGAGCGGATCCGCCCGCGAAACGGCAAGTGCAAACGCGCCATAACGCGCTGTGCTCTCAGGCGGCGTGCGTTTCGCATTCCGGCGTGCGGTTAACGTATACGTTCGCCATTCTGGGACGACAATGCCGCGGTTTTTGAGCCCTCAGAGTCAGTATGTTGTCTCTAACGCGGTCACATTCTGCGTTGGTAGTTTCCTTTAGCTCTAAATATTTCGGAAATGGAGCTGTTTCTTAATCGAGACACAACTCCAACTGTGATATCGACTGAGCGGAAATTATAAGAAAAACATTAACCACTATAAACACGATGTTCATTAACGAGAATGTAGCAATCTACAGGTCTCAAAAACCACCCACAAGTGTGTCAAAATGCAGTAGTTTTTTTTTCTTAAAAAAAATGGGCGGCTAAAAATACAGTTTTTTTTTTTTTATGAGGACAGTTTTACATAGTTAGGACAAGCACGAACTGTATGGCTAAGCTGCGTTTTTGAGACGACAAAAAATGCACCATAATTTGAAACTTCAGGGTAAAAGGGAGCGATCGGAATGATTAATTGCCGTTTCGTCGTACAGGCTTAAGCGCAGGTAATCCTTTTATATCCGCGTGGCAACAAGACATTGTAGGCGAGCACGCGTTTTTTCGCCAGCAGCAGCGAGGCGCGGAAGCCTACCGTGTCACGCAGGGCTTCCATCGCGAGGTAGCCAACGTAGTTCGTAGGTACGAACAACGTGCAGCTGCAGTATTCGCATGGCGGATGTGATTAGCGTCAATGCATCCGAACGTCGTAGTCGACTGCTCATCTCACACGCAAGAGTGATGCCATCGAAGGACGAAGCTTAGAATAAGGTTTAGACCTAAAAAAAACGCGATATTCGTAGGGACAAATGAGCATGCCGCTTCACTCTGTCATTGTCGCAGCGTTCACCACCTTTTTTTAGATCTAATCGTAACCTTAGCTTTGTCATCGGCTGGGACCCTTTTACTGTTCGCCTTCATTGTCTGTCTTCGTGTCCTGCAGGAAAGCGAGCTCACAGATGTTTTTATTTAGAGCGCACGTTTGATGAACTGAGGATCTTTACTTGGCTGCAACGACCGTAATAAACGCACTATTTACGAACGAAGTCTGCGGGTTCGCTTTCCCACAGAGCATGAGGATAGCCAATCCATGCGATCTCGAAGACCAGTAACTTACGGGAACATAGACGGCACTGCGCATGCGTAGACGCTTCCACTCCACGCGAGTTCGGTTTCTGCGCACGCGCAGTGCCACACTTGGTGTGGGAAAACGCGGGCTTGTTTGGAAACAGCGTGTCGGTCCATATCCTCACAAAGCCTGGCAGTTGGACGGCGGAGCCATAGAGTGCCAGATCGCAGATTTGGAGCACGAGGATCTGGTAGCACAGAGCATTTCTCGGGGAACCTGGACGTCAGCGCGCAGCTTTTGCAGCGGCGAGGACCCGACACGTGGTTTTCAAAACCGGCGAGAAAGAAGCGGTAGCGCGAGGAACGCGAGGAGCACGAACGGACATTCCATCGCTCGGGAGAAGTGTGTTTCGGCGTCTCGTCGCAGCGGGGCGCCCGTCACGTGGCTCTCGTAAAGCCCCTCGATGTGTTTACGTGTCTCGCAAGTAGCGTCAAATGCGCGAGCGCACGAGGCCTATGTCTCGAGCGGCCCTTGGAAGCAAATGGCGGCACAGCATGGAAATGAGCGGCCCTTGGAAGCGAATGGCGGCGGAGCACGCGCTCGCGGCACGTGTCTGCGCGTTTCTACAACATTGGTTGGCGTACTTGTAAAGGCCTTTATCAAGGGGCTTTAGACCCTCGTAGAGTTCCTGTGAGGCTCCCTACGGGAGCCAGGGTTGCCGTTTGATTCCACGTGCCGCGTGCCGCCCTCGCCGCTATTCACCGAGATCCGATCATGCGAGGAGCCGGATCAAGTGTCGTGCAGCAAAGTAGACGTTGCACGCGACCCCGGCGTACGTTCCCCTGCTTTTGAGCGCGCCGCGCGCCTCGAACCGCGGCGCCGCTATTCGCCGAATTCAGTCACGTGAGGAGCGGGATCGACATGCCGTGCAGGCAAGCCGGCGCTCGGGTGTGAACGCGCAACTCTGGCTCCCGTAGGTGAGCCAGGAACTCTAGGCCCTCTAGAGTTCCTGTATAGGCTCGCCTACGGGAGCCAGAGTTGCGCGTTCATCTGCGTAGCGCCGCCGTTCCTGCACGGCATGTTGATCCCGCTCCTCAGTGATTGAATTCGACGAATAGCAGCGCCGCGCGTTCTGACGCGCGGAGCGCATCAAAGTGCGGGGAACGCATACGCGGGGCGCGTGCGGCATCTGCTTCCTGCACGGCACTGCTGATCCGGCTCCTCGCGTGACCTGGATCGTCGGCGAACAGCGCGGCGGCACGTGGAAACGGACGCGCAACTCTGGCTTCCGTAGGCCTATACAGGAACGCTAGGCCTCCTAGGGTGCCTTCATGTGCGCTTTGCTTGGGGTGATGACATCTGGCCATTTTGTTTCTAACGTTTATTTTTATTTTTTGTTCTCAAGCGCGTGAAAGAGCGTGTCCCTGCACGCGCTCGTGGCGTTGACTGTGCTACAGCGACATTTTGTTTCCTGCGATTTCTTTGTATTTTTCCTGTGAGCGCGTGCTGTCGGCATCGGGTGCCACAAACGATGGCATCACCCTAAACAGAGGGACATCGAGCACTCTAGGCTCTCCTAAAGCCCCTCTATCCTAAAAGAAGTGGCGCCATTCATCGTTGTAGAAATGGTCGAGGCACGTGCCGCGCGCCACTTCTGGGAAATTCATGGTGTCTGAATTCTAGCTCAGTGCCGTGGTGAGACGAAGTATAGGGCAACGTTGGTAAAGGGGGACTCGAGAATTACAAAAATGCAGAGAGGAAGAAAATTGACCTAGAAGAGGCGAGGGGAGGAATCATACTTTTGATTTTTTTTCTTTTTAAGGGGGCGCAACTTACCGCACGTTATAAAGGCTACAGACGTCAGCATCCATCCATCCAATCGGGCTATGCACGTCTGCACGTGCCAAAGAAGGAAAGATGGCGTCCGAAGCTTTAGAACATGATAACTATTCCCTTGGGGTGCGCTCGAGAAAGGACGAAGAAATGGACCGAGATGTGGCTTACGCCTGTTTTCTTCAAGCAACTGACCGTCTTCATCGTACTGACTGCGAGCAGCGCCTTTATGATGTGGGCGTTCATGGCGCACATGCGTCGTGTCATCACAGCACACAGGGAACAGCATCACCGCAACGAGTCCTTCTGCTGCCTCGACGTGCTCAGCGCACTTCCCATCGACGCCGACCAAGACCCCTGCGTTGATTTCCGGGGCCACATTTGCTCGAACGACGCCAGGCTTAGCAAAGGTCTCCGTTGGTCTCGGCTAGGAATCAAAGAAACGCTGGAGGAAAGTCAGAATCGCCAGGGAGCCTGGGCCGGTCACGTCCTACGCCAGCATTACCAGTCATGTAAGCGTACTATACCGCATGCCGGTCTCTTCACGTATAAACTCACATACGCGATTCTCAAGGCAAGCACGATCGGCAAAGACGCAAGCGCGGCAGAATTCCTGGGATGGATGGCCCTCTTATCGATCCAGCTGAAGACGCCCTCAATTATTTCTATAGGAATCCAGGAAGCCCCGGCGACACCGGGATGTGCGAGAGGCACTCAAATAGACGTATTCGACAATCGAATTTCCGCTTACCACCTCGCCAACAACTGCATAAAATGCACAGACGTGTTTTTGAAAGCGTTTAACAGCGCCCTTGGAACTAACGTCAGTAAGGTCCAGCTCTTGCGATTTCAATGGCGAGGCATCATGAAACGTTCGAGTTTTAGGTGTGAGTGTAACAGGTCCGTACTCCTCGACATCTTGCCCGAGGTGGGGGCTTGGAATAACCTCATGAAAGAGTACGAGAAGAGTAACCTCAGCGGAGTCAGCGCCGTGTGTTACTCCTCCAAGCAAGACCTGAAACGTATTTTCGAGACCGTTATGGATCCCACGAGCAGAACTGCATCCATCGCCAGTGCCGCGTTGCATGCAGTCGCGCTTGCTCATAAAACAATCGTCCAGGAAGAGATACACTTCGATGCCCGCAGGTTGACCTATTTGTGCGAGAAGTACCTGGCTTCCTTTCCAAACCTGTGGACCTCACTCCTCGAGCAGGTCTCCACGTGCCCGGTGAGGGATAGCCAAGTACGAGAAATTTTTTCCAGTGTCCGTGACGCCATCATCTCCATAATCGCTAACGCTAATGCACCAGAGAGCAGCGACCTGACTGACATCAAGGCGACGCTGAAAGGCATGCGACTCTTTCTGCCGTCCGATGCTGCGGTTGGCGACCTAGAAATTCCCTACGTCACCAATAACTTCGGCGTCGGCTACGTGAACATGAAGCTGTTCGAGTACGCTATCCATCGCCAGCTCAAGATGAAGGGCCAGCCGAGTGTGAACTTGTTGAAGAACCGCGCGGTAGCTGGGGATACGTTTTTGGCAGTGTCTCCATTCGCTTATGAGCTCTTGGACATCACTCATCCCGATGGATGTTTACTGAACACACCTGTGGTTGGGACCTTCATAGCTCAGGCGATTTGGAAGTATGCATTCCTCAAGACGAATTGGAAGGACTCTATTTGGCCGGTGATTAATAAGTTCTACCGTTGTCCGCTGGCACTCGAAGATGGCAACCATTCGTCGACTTACCAAGAGGTCACGGAATTCGCCTTTGTTGTGCCCACATTGCTGGTGAGCCTAAGGGCGTCAGAATGGTACAAAAACACCTTGACGAATGGCATAGCGAGAAATATGTACCAAGTCGGATGAACGTGTCGTATAGTCGATTATTCTACCTGAGATTAGGAAGCACAATGTGTGATCAGTACTTCAACTGGGGCGAAACTATGAATCCTGTAATGCATTTCATGAATGATTTTTCATACGCGTTCGCCTGTCGCGATCATTTGGACACCAGCCCAACTGACTGTAAGCTCCCTTGGGTTTAACAGACATCAACT
Source organism: Ixodes ricinus (assembly GCA_037355805.1). Lineage (NCBI taxonomy): Eukaryota > Metazoa > Arthropoda > Arachnida > Ixodida > Ixodidae > Ixodes > Ixodes ricinus. Next base: position 61,928 of record JAZHYW010038724.1, on the reverse strand, counting down.
CTCACCAATTTGCATCAGACATTTTGTGCCTGTTCCTACCAATGTTCTTACAATAATCTTGCTCAAAATGTTTTACGTCGCGACTTCTTTATTAGGTGTGAAACTTGTTACAAGGTTGGAAATTACTGGAATGGGGAACAACACGTATTCTATAATGGTTTTGTGCATTGTAAAAGGCAAGAACGAGAGTTCGTAGCTTTACCAAGTTTTTTTGTTTTTTTACAGTTTTGTGAGTATTTGTGCATGCGAACCATTTGTACAGATAAACTTTGCATTTTTTTATTGATATAACTGCATACAACACGTGACACTAAATATACGTTTGATCAGAAGTCGGTTTCCTTCATGTGGTTGTAACTCAAGAAATGTGATAATGCCTTCAGAGGCAGCATTTTGTTCAATGTTTCTGCTGTCCATTCGTACAAAATAACTGGTTAGTCTACAGGTGATCTATGCTCTACATAACAAGTTGTTCGCAGCGGTTTGGGGGCTGCAGTTCGAGTACGTAACCTTTATAAATGCTTGCGGTGCTAGAGTTGTCCTACAAATGAAGTATTTCACTGAATCACGGACTCACTCCCGAATTCTTCGTTTTCCTCTTCCACTTAAAATTTATCTATGTATTTATCTCCAGATGATTGACTTAATCACTGGTAGTGTTGATGATCAAATCCGGTAATCATCTATATATTAAACGTTAACTTTAAAAACACTTTTGTTTGCGTTTTTTTTTTCTTTTGACAAACTTGGTAACACTAGCGCTCTTGACGAGCGTGAACCTCGAACTCTTGTTTCTCAATATTTTTCAACCAATAAAGCGATTAACATATCTTAATTTATTATATCTTCGCTAAGAGATACTTCTACTCATGGTCAAAGAGCCATTCATCGTTGCAAAATAGATATCTGATGTTACCTCTATTAGCCACTGGTTATATTTTTCGATCTCACGGAGGTATGTTTAATTCATCAAGGAAGTTCTGTGCAGTGTCGTGAAGGGAGAAAGGTGAGAGCGTAGCTATGCATCACGCGTGTTTTGTATAAGCACGTATTCGTGATAGCAGGTTGTTTCTCACAACCATTCTACTCACAGCAGACGCTTTTTGACGGTTTCTCACACCCATCCTACTCACAGCAGGCACTTTTTGACGGCTGTGCCTACGCAAGGACAGCAAAGCGCAATGTGTGCATGACGCTTTGCATCGCGTAATGCCACAGCGCAGAGTTCATTTTTAGGCCTAAACGGATGTTCCGCCTCATCGTTCGCTGAGCTGATTTCGCAAATCGCAGAGATTGGCTCTTTGAGTGCTTTTGTGGTAAGTAGACCTGCAGGCATTTGTTAGAGTGCAGACGTCGTTTTCTAGGCGTCGTCCTCGACGTCGTCCTGTCGTCCTAGAAGTCGTCCTAGACGTCGTTATTGACGTCGTCCTTTAGGACGTCATCCTCTGCGTCGTCCTTGACGCCGTTCTTGACGTCGTCCTAGATGTCATCCTTGAGGTCATCCGAGAGATCGTCCTCGGCGTCGTCCTAGACGCCGTCCTTGACGTCGTCCTCAACGTCGTCCTAGACGCCGTACTTGGCGTCAATCTTTAGGACGTCGTCCTCGACGTCGTCCTAGAGATAGCCTAGAACGTAGTCTGCCTCAACGGTCGACCTGTCTCCCAGCTGTAGATGAGCAATTTAGCTAGTGCAGTACAACCGCTAGCCTGGGGTCTTTAACGTGCACCACGCTGTAGTGATACACGACCGCACGCCGGTACGATGCTCATCCAGTTGGAAACGGGCAGGGTGGGGAATGAACCCAGGATCTCTGGGTTCTGCAGCGCGAGCTTTCGCTCCACGTGCTCCGAGCTGTGTGCACTAGCCCACTCGGCTACCGATCCCCCCGAGCACATCAGAACGTTAGGGCACAGCACAAGCCCATCGGGATTTCGACACCCGTTACTTTAGCTTACTGAAATTATAAAGCGCGAGGCACAAACAGGGACATGGAAGTCACTTAAGCCCGTTACTCATCGGGATGTGGACACCAACGCCACGCGCGGCTTTTAACACCCTTGGCTTTACATGGACGATGGGGCGCCGCTGCTGCTTTTCCCGCTACTTTGACTTCTGGTTCACTGTAACGCAATGTTTCTAGTTGACTCTAGTTTGTTGTGGTCTTGTGTGTGTGTGTTTTTTTCTCGTCCGTGTTTACTGAGCAGTTTGTCCCTATCACGTGAAACGTTTTCCAACTAACTCAGTGTGCTGCCTATAGTACACCAGTGGAAACTTTAATTAAAAACACGATCGCGCATTCAATTTCCAAGCGACATCAAATGAACCAATTATTCATTCCTTATATACAATTAGCTGTAAATCAACAGTTAAAGCACTTAGTATATATTTTTATCTTTCAGTTCCAGTTAAAGTATTTCCGATGATGATATAGTTTTCCTTTGTGCGATAACGAAAAAGAATTAATAAGAGCTAGCACCCTTTAGTACTCGAGTTCCGCGTCCACCGTTGCGCAAAACTCGGAGTGGTCGCCTTCACCCCGAACCCGGCAAGAATTGGTTGGGAGTCGGCCCACTTTGAGCTTGTTCGCAGGGGCTGGAAAGTTGGGCACCACAATGGGACGACGCCTCGGCGACGAATGTGTTACGCTGACGTGATCGATACAGCCCGTTTCATTTGGAACTGATGGCTCGGCTGAGATTCAATCAGACTCTCGCCGGCGGGAGCAAATTGCCTTCACCCTGCCCTACGCTTTCGCCTCTTCTCGTGCCTCCACCACCTCGTCTCGTTGCAGCCGCTGTGGGTCGTTCCTTTTTTGTCGCCCCGGTTCGCTCGATTATTAGCACACGCGGACCTATTTGTCAGGCTGGCGCACTCCCTTCTTGCGCGGTTACAGCCACCAGACTGAGAAAAAGGACCTATGCGTGGTCTGTTTAATCGCATTAGCCTGTTTACTTTTCTTTGCCCAGGGGAGGGGGGGGGGCGGTGCATTATCGCTGCATTTGAAAGGAGAGTAGTAATTACGCAAGACGCGCTTCGTAAATGCACCGTTGTTGAAACAATCTCTCGCTTTCCCCTGGCGTGCTGCGAACCTTTGTTCGTTTCTAACTTATTGGTCTTGCCACGGCCGCTAGGTTCTGGTTGCCGCTCTGCTGGAAACGGCCTGCCGAGTGGCTCTTTTTGCGGGGAGAAACGAAAGTTCTCGAAGAGGCCGCAGTGAGCGATATTGTGCCTGGGGCCTTGACCAGGGGCCAGGCTAGCTGACGGCGATCGAGTCGAAGCGGTGCGAGATCCCAGCGACGCAAAAAAACATTGCACGTGTCCGCTGAGCCGCGCATCGATCAGTGCGACGAACTCGGAAAATTCAGCTGAATATCGCTGTTTTTATGCATCTCCCCGTGAAACAGCATGCAGGCCGTATACCGAAGCGGCAGTGACCGAGCGGCCGTGGGTCAACGCCACCTAGAATGATCCAAGCCTGTGCACTGGGATTCTGACGTCATCAGAGTGAGATCGAACGAAGACACACTGATTGGATACGAGTGTTGCGGTAACGTTCGGCTGAGCCTCGTGTCCAATGAACGCGTCGAAGGACGCCCGGCATCGGGCTCGGGTCCGATTGCTGAGCTGACGTCATCAGAGTGTGATGACGTTCCACGAAGGGAGAGGAGGTCGTTCGGGGTCCTTGATTACTGTAGGTGGTGTAGTCCTGGCCCTGCATTATCGGCTACTTAGCTGAAAAGCCTATCTTTGATGGCTGCACTACTTTACGGTTTGCCGATAGAACGAAAACAAGCAAACGTAACATACTCCGTTTCGGCATAACCTGGAAACTGGCGAAAGCTACGGCCTCGGCGAGCCAATCAAACAGTAGAAGAGAGATAACCCGTAAAACTGATAATTTAAAAGCGAATGAGGCTATTTTAGTTCATTAGCCAGCTTACCGTGATGGTTGTTCTCCCATCTAACGTCCGCCGAGCCTGATAAATACGTGTTGATGACGACACCTGTGTTACTCTCACCCACGTTCTGAAACGAATCTGTTCCAACTAAAATCACGCACGCACAATATAATTTCTCGTTATTATCTTTTTATCCCATGTCCCTGTCTTTTAGTGTTGATGTTCTTTTAACGGGTCACCATCGTAATATTTAATAAACTTTTTATCTCTCTCCCTTTTTCTCCGTACTTGAAGGTATCGACTCTAGACGTTCTGCTTTATTACTCCGAGAATATATATTGAGATATATAAAAACACGTCTAAAGTCGTCGCTCAGATTGTATTTTTTCCCCTCGTGTGAAAACTGCAATAAAGTCCTGCTCGAACCCCCTGGAAACATAAAAATGCTAAATCGAAGCACACGTCACATTATGACAGAATCCGAAAGATCCGTCTCTTTATATAGAGGCGGCGCCTTGGAGAACACGTCAAAAGTTCAAAACGGACTTCCACCAAGAACAAGAAAAGTACGCGCGCGGTACGAGCTTATCTTATAAAATACGCTGCGTCTTGTTTGCCGGCCCCGACCGAAAAATGTTTTTTTCCCCTTCTTTTTCTGCTAAATCTCAGCTCTACCCGTCTCCAGATTGACGCCTTCAAAGGAGTTCCCAAACCTTATGAAACGGGACGGCTTCATATTCGGTTTGAGGCACCGGAAACGCCTTACTTTATAGTTTGCCTATCTTTTATCTGTCCATCTTACGAATGTAATAGGCTGGGACGTTTACATGAACTGTCAGACTTTTGCTGGAGGAAAACAAAATTATGAACATTCTGAAGGAGGAGTTCTTTTGTGCGACGGTGTGTTATCGAGCCTTGACAAGCTCAGGATGAGTTAGGTGCACTTTTTGGCTAGTTTGGTGCGAAGCTGTCAGGGGGAATATTGGCCGCGGCGTACTCTTATATGGCCATTTCAGACACACATACACACATACAAACACACGCGCGCGCGATCGCGCAAGCACACGCGCGCGCACACACACACACACACACACACACACACACACACACACACACACACACACACACACACACACACACACACACGCACGCACGCACGCACGCACACACACACACACACACACACACACACACACACACACACACACACACACACACACACGCACGACACACGCACGCACACACACGCACGCACACACACGCACACACACACACACACGCACACACGCACGCACACACGCACGCACGCACGCACACGCACACGCACACTTGCAAAAAAGGGTTTGGTTACGCTTGTTATTTCTTGCAGCTTTTAGAAAGACGACTAAATCTCATAACGCCGGTTGGATTTCACAGTTTTGTTTTTATAGTGTTGACCGTGTTGAAGAAGCTATTTCTGAGGTCTAAATCGGAAAACTTGTTTACAGATGGAGTTTTATAACGGGTATTTGTCGGCTATTCGCACGCACAAACGCGCCATGGGCAATGCATGCGCACTTCAGCAGGTCGATTTGGTATTTGTTTTGGAATTGTTATGTTGCAAAATATAGACAATATGTAGGTACTAGACATTCTAATCCTCTGTGTTGTAAGCATTCAAGGAGCCTATTTCTTACCAGGTAACTGAACATGTACCGTAGACAGCTAAATTTTGTTTATCTGTGGTTGAATAGTTTATTACTGCAGATGTTAGGAAGGGCTTGCCGCAAGCGGAACTGCCAGAGCGTAACTTGGTGATTTGGAAGCATTTCAGAGTCTCTGGATATAAGAGACAGCTTCTAATTCGCACGACGGACTTGCAACCCGGGAGTTTCCTAGTTTTCTTGTTGACGTACATGATGCAAGCAATCTCTCACAAGTCTCTGAAAAGTCGGATTAGAGATTATTTATTTCCAGATCAACAAAATTGCAAAGGTTCCGGACGCAAAAAGTGCTACTAAAACCCAGAGGCGCATCAAAGTGGTTCTGTTCGTTATTCAAGAAGTGAACGAAATAGTGGCATCCTGCTACGGCTTTTACTTAATTGGAGATGATTAAAATTTGTATAGTTCGCCAGTAAAATAAAATTAAACAAAAACACTCGAGTAGACATCTCACACTCGTACATAGTTTTGATTTTGTATGAATTCATTCGGTTATAAAACGATAATGTCAAGCAGCTTTAGCAAGTTGTGTCACAATACAATTTCAGCGGAGGTACATTCTGCACGCGAACAAGTATAATTTAACAAGCTTGTTTTCCCAGTTTAGAAAATAAGCACCCAGAGCCAGGAGTACCAAGACAAAGTAAGGCAACAGAAGGCAAACTCGCAACTGTTGTTTATTTGGAACGGAACAGGAATAAACAAATGTAAACAAAGAACACGAATAACAAGAGTGGCGAGTACACCTTGTTTGGTTGGTCTTACTGCATGTTGGACCTTGTTGTTTTGAGGGCTTTCAATACTTTTTAAGCTATGACCTAGCTAGTCTAATTAACCACTTTGTTGCCTTCCCACCCGCGTCATGCGTTGGTATAAGACGTTCAAACTACGGTATTGCTTTGGTCACCTTTTCTACATTTGGCAGTGCCACTGGGGACGTGCTTTGTGGCTGGTGTTCTGCTTTCCCGCAACTTAATCTTTCGGCTTAAAAACGGAAACGAGGACTGCATTACCCTTGTTTAAAAATTGCACCTCCACAATTCACGCTGCGCGTCAAGTGTGAATTCGCAACTATTCTTTTTTAATTGCAGAAGTGTTTTTCTTTTTCTTATGAGCGTTTTTCTAACCCACTAAAGTACAGCTCATAACAATCCTGAAGCTCTGTGTGGCATCATTAATAGAGAAAAAAAGGAAGCCGTCGTGTTCACAGCCACGGCGGTGAAATGAAAGGAATGGACAGACTTCCGACGTGCAGCCCAAAATGCTTGAAAGATGGGCTCGGATTGTTTCCTCGTTAACGCATGCGTACTGACTGGCTGCCGCACACCATCACCATGATTTCAGCGTGATGTTGTTTGAACGGCGAATACGAGGCACTGAGATACCTACTGGCGCTGAACGGCCACTTTTGTCTTTTCGCTTCAAAGAGCGTCGTAGCAGTTTCCATGGAGGTCTACGATCTCACTGGCTTCAGATCAAGTTCGAGCTGGTCCGCTTACGTTTTTCCCCATTGCTACGATGACATTCGAGGAGAGACTTCTTGATGACCCTAAAACTTTTCTTCATCGTAGCCACGAGTCCCCAGACAAGGATGAGTGGACGTGAGCTAACCTAAAACCCCGAAACACAACCTAGAAAAGTGCAAGGGATGTGCTGCTGGTCCGTCTTTGTTGTATATTTAGGGACACTGGGCGCGAAACCATAAGTTTTCGATCATGCCACTAACAGTGTATCAACTGTTTTCTGCTTGTTATTCAATTCTTACGATATAAACGGGAAGGCTAGGTTCCGTTTTTGTTTTGACAGAACTAAATCATTCTGATTAAAAATAGGATAGTTACTTCCCGGGAACGAGAACCTTTGGGGATATTATGATACTCACGTTTCCTTCTGACAACTAGGGAAGCCCTCTGGGCTTGCGAATTACTAGTCACCTGATCAATGCACTGAATATAAATCCATCACAAATCATGAAGAGTCTTGTCAGCTCGGCACGCTCGCCTTAGTTTTCTGTCGCCTCACGGCACATGCGTGTTAGGCAAACCAGAAGCGCTCGGATTATCGAGAAAGAAGTCAACGAACGTCTCAAAACCGAACTTTAATTAGGTCAGCCATACTTCGTAGACAAAATAGACGCCACCACCAACCTGTTTTTTTTTCTCTATTTACGACAGTTGCAAAGCTTCGAAAACAATTTTTTTAAAGAAGTGACATAATGATGAGAATCGCGACATTCGTATATCATAGCACGCAACCAAATCAACACAATCAAATCTAGGCCCGGAAAAACTAAGTTATTCAACTATACTGGCAACATCATATTGCGGACAATGCGGGATCTTTTTATTTGGTTGAACAGCCGCACCACCATACTTAACGTCACGATTCATTGAGCACTTTGATTGATCACTCGATAGACAATCGACGATGACATTCGCTTCACTGCAGACCCATCGTATTTGTCCGCTCCAATGGCCAGAATTAACCTAACTTGGCTAACATGTATCAGCAGTCATGCCGCTCACACATTATACATGAGACACGGAGTTTCTCCAGAGACATGATGGTAGAATTATCTACGGACACACCTGAAGCATGTTCTTAGCCATCTTTGCTTCATGCATGCTTCGAACTTGTCCGTAGAGAGTTTCTGTATGACCAATGTGGTAGGACGGTCACAAAAGGAAGAGCCAAGTCTCAGACAGTGGGTCCAGACTGTCTTTCGTATAATGCATTAGCAGCGCAGAACCTCGACATAAATGTCGCGTGCGTGGTGCCCGCTGGTCACACGAAGCGGCATTTGAAGCGATACCTTTGCCAAAATTTATGGGACGCACAGTTTCTAACGCTCGGACGAAATACACGGAAGCAAAAACTGAAGCTCTCGTCTCTAGAACGAAAAACTTAGTTGCTACGCGGAGGTCCGTAGCAAATCACAAGCGCACCTTTAGCAACACCCTCCTTCAGCTCGAATGTTTTGCCCATAGTGGTAGTCTGGAACTTCCTATTCTTGTTGTGAAATCACGCGGGCTGTCCAACCACTAGTATCGGTTCCTGGCTCGTGCTAACCATATTGCCTCCCAACATTCGCTATACTATAAACAAAACAAAAAAAGAAATTTGGAAAGAAACAGTCATAAGATAGAACGTGCCTTATTTGTTCTATAAGCACCAAGCTCCACGTGAAGTATCGCTGCGGCCTGGGCACGAAAATACAGCGCTTCTCACCTTACTATTCTACATTATGTTAGAGCTTTCCTGCGAAATTCACAGTACTCATAATTTTAATAAATGTCGTCATAAACGCTGATGATGGCTGAGTCTTGAATATTGTTTTCTTTCTAGAACATAACCTCTTATAAAATCGGGGATAATATTTTACCAGGACTTGCACCGCGGTCACGAGAACTTCGATATGTACGCGGATAAAGCTGTGATTTGAGCTTCGGAGCCGTTTCCTGTGTTAACAGATACGTCGTGCCACCGCTCGAGTGTTGTCGTTAAGGAAAGCGCTATAATTATTATTGCGAGATGTCTAGCTATACTCCGTCACGCAACTCTAAAGTACCCTATCGTATTATATGATGGTTTCGAACATTATCCTGTATGATACTGTTCTGCGACTACTTGAATGCGAATGTTGATTATCGTTTGCAGGATTGTTCGGTTAGGCAGACAAGGGATCGCCGCAAGGAATGCTTTACTGAACTTCAAGGCGTCGGTGCTTGGCCCGTAATGGAGGCCCGTAAACCGGAATAATAACCGATTACTAATGCGTCCCAGCAAATAAAGGTGACGTATATGGCGGAATGATTTCCACTCCAGCGCAAAAGGTCTGTGAAACATTGTTTGAGGCGCAGGCGCGGGCGCGATAGAGCGGTTTATACAATGGACCTCGTTTCCGCCAATGCTCGTGAAAATAAAGCACTTGGCAGAGCTAAGTTCTAACGCCCGAAGAATTTATGACTCCGCACACAACGCACCAAGACAAACTACGAATTTTTCACATTTTAAATTAGTACGAAGTCTATGATAGTCGTTATTATTGACAGCACTCGTCGAAAGTTCGAGTATTCACTGCGAGAACCGTCCGCAAATAGTCCCTGACATTCCTTAAGATGCGATGGGCAACTCTGTATGGCAAGAATCGCTATTGGATTTCAATATGACTAGCAACGTCAATCTGACGTCACGTATTTTGTTTTGACACAGAGCAATCATTGGACATGCTTTGCCACTTTGCGAATGGCAATGGTCACAATCACACAGCGTAACGAAGCAGGTTCTTCACAAGCTAAGCGCATATGACCGCGTGAATGGAGATCCGCAAACAGAAGACGCTCGACTTCGGTTTACACACACAAAAATGTCCCGTTAGCGCACACAAAGACTCATTCGCAATGCTCAAGTAAGACATGGTTTTGAGGGATATACACGCACGGGATGAATATAGTATATTTTTGTAACACATGGTTTCTCCGCTTCACGGCTTTCTTGTTCCCTGTCACCAAAAGTTCAGAAATCGGCGTCCGCCCCCTTGGCCGATGTCGACGCAACTGGTGTGAACTTTGCCACGGCCAACATTTGGATCTCGCGTCACAGTGCGAGGATGTTGGGCGTATAGTAAAATATGTAGAGCAACAAACGTACTGGCCTTGCGGAGGCCAGAATGAAAGACTATAGTTTCTCGGGTCACCTACAGGACCTAGACAGCTCCTTCACGTAAACACGAGGGCCACTTCTTCAGGAGAGGCTTCAGTTAATACCACCTAAAAGATAGGGCCACCTCTTCCCCAAACGTCATCACTCCGTTCACCCTAAGGCTGAGAGTGCAGCCAAAGCTACAAGCGCGACCTTGTTCGCGCTCCTGGCTATAAGACGCGTATTTCTAGCGCGAGAGCTCGTTCTGCGGAAGAATGTTTGAAAGCAGCAACGCCTCCCTGCTTGCGTCTGCGTCGCCACCAGCGGGTCTCGCAGCGTCCCACAACGACGCTAACAGGCGGCGACGCCAAGACGGACGTGTCCGCCGCTTTGCGGCGTCTCTCGTCCAGCTTCAGCGTGCTGGCCGCTTTGGGGTGGGTCCACTAGCGATGACGTCATGCGCTGGCCTTGTCTTCTAGGTGGTATTACTCCAGCACGCCAACAGTTCCCGCTGTACACCGTCTTATATACATGCCTCCAGCAATGTGGGGGAGGGTGGTTAAGGCCAGTCTACTATGAATAGTTCAAGAGTGCACGTTATGCGGAGCGCAAGTTCGTCTGCTTCTTGCACGGGAGTTGTGATGAAACCAGAACGCCAAGCTCTTATTGGATGATTGAAAACAAAAAATAGTGGGTAGACCTCAAGGCATCGAGCATTGAGGTCTACACACTATCCTTCCAGTCAAAGCCAATCAGAGCTCGGCGTCGTTTGGGCTCATCGCAACTCCTACGCCAAAGCAGCTAGCCACTTGCTCTCCGTATTGTTTTCTGATTGCTCTGAGACATCTTTGTGGCAGTTGAGCTATTATTGGGTTTACATGCGAAATACCACAGTTTTTTTTTGCCCCGCGGTTTTTGTGTGTTTAAAAGCTTATTTCAACGAATGACAGTTTAAACTCAGGATTTATAGTATTTTTTTAGCTTCTAGAGAGTCTATTAAAACGTAGATAGCTAGACAAGCTTAAAATATTTTGCGCTTAACTAACAAATTACAAAAAAAAATTGTATTGTAAGAAAAGAAAATACGATTCAGTATTAAAGTTGATTGTGCAGGCACGTATAACAGCATGACTCAATTGAGAAATTTGTTCCAGTTCTCCATTTCTGTGTTCCACAGCCTGGGGGTATTGCGACGTGAGAGCTCACGAGATATAACACGCCAGTTTTGTCTAGAGGACCACAAAGATAAAATATCTTATTTCGGTTGATTTTACCAGCTGCTGTCGTTACTATTCCTAGATCGGTCTTATTGTTCCGGGAGTTCAGCTGGTATCCTTATCGAATCCCGACTGCCATTGAAATACTTGTCCATGATCTTGTCAAGATTCTATTGCACCATGCCTAAGCCGTTCTGTGCATCGTCTAAAAGTCGAACCACAAAGGATGTAAATTATTTGGTGCTGCTTCAATCTTGCAACTTTCAGACCATCGGCGTTAAACGACAAAATCACTTTCCCAGGATACAAAGTAGTTTTGAAGCTGCCACATGCTCTCAGAGAGCTATATGAGGGCAGCACAGAACAGCACCACCTCTAAGACAAGACATGGGCCTCCCGACCTCCGTTCCCCCAAACATCATCGCTAGTGAATTCGCGCAGGGACGTCTATCTCGCATCAGCGCATCGTCAGCGTCTTGCAGCGTCTTACAACGAGCGCGACACTAGCACGCGGTGACCCCAAGCCGGACACGTCTACCGCTTTGCGGCGGTTCTCGGCAAGCTTCAGCGTCTATGCTGCTTGGAACAGGTCGGGGATCCACTGACGATGACGTCATTCGCAGGCCTTGTCTTCTAGGTGGTATTGCGCAAAATGCTGAGCTCTAACACTACACAAGCGCTCGTGCAAAACAAACAAACAAACAAACAAACAAACAAAAACAATCATAAAAGGACTGGACTCGATGAAACAATGCAAATGTGCTTTGGCTTGCGTGTTCATTGCACAACGCAATGGTTTCGGGCTCGGGTATTTCTAAGAAAGAGGCATTTCGGCTGAACGTCCCCATCGCTGCACCATTGTCCAGGGAGTGTTGGACGTTCATCAGCTGTCGTACGCGTGCTCGGAACAGATGCGGTTGAGCAAGATTTCACTGTAGATGGCGTTGATCTCCCCTCCACGTGAAACGAAGGTTGAGGCGGCGGTCGCCCTGGGGGTCGATGTTTGGGCGTCGGCAGTGGAACGACCTGCGGGAGACGGTGGAAAGCAGAACATGTCCGTTTCAACTACAAGCAAAGTACTCGGGGATTACTTTTTGTGGCAAAGAAGACAGAGAGCGAGGGGTGGCGGAGCCAACGGCTCTGTTTTATTCCGCCCAGTAGTTCCGGACTTTCTTTGGTTTCGGTTTGGGTTTCTTTTTGAGCTTCAGCCTCTGTTTGAGCTGAAGCCAATGCTACACGCACGAGAACACGAGATCGTGACTTTGAAACTTCTTCCGCAGAACGAGCGCTCGCACCCGAAAAACACGTCTCAAAGCCAGGAGCGCTGGTGAGGTCGCGCTCATAGCTTTGGCTGCAGTCTCAGCTTCAAGGCCGACGTACAAACTCGGTTTTCTGCAGGGAAGATAATCCTCTCAGCGCTCCCCTATCATAGGCTGCGAAGGGAGCCAAGTTGGGGCAAGGTAAAAAGTGGAGAGGATACAGGAGAGGAGGAGGCGAGCAAAAGTGGAAGGCGCTACGTGTACGTCGGCCTTTAAGGGTGAAGGAGTGAGTTTTATACCGCTGTCAGACGGGCACGGTAAAGGCCCCCAGTAAGACCTCCTTTAAAGAGTCGGCGAATCAGCCCACGTCGATCAGGGCGAGATCACGAGCTCAATCGGCGATTCTTTAAGGAAGTTCGTTCTGAAGGCCTTTGATGTGCCAGTCTGACTCAGGTATTGTAAAGACAAGCAGTGGTGCTCCGCCTCCGTCGCGGGCTTTCTGTTCGTGATAAGACTTCACCGCACGCGTGGCCAGAGCCCCGAGGAGGGCGACGAACGCGTGCTGGAGGCCAAGCGTACACTGCATTTCTAACCTGCCACCGACTGCAGCACGTAGTCGACGTTGTTTGATATAGCGAATATCACAGAATGGCGTTCGCACCTTGTGGAAGTGACAGGCGCATTTCCCCTGGAGGAAGTCCTTGTACCGGGCCACGGTGATGTTGAACGTGTCGATGACGTCAAAGTTGTAGTGGCGGGCAAATTCAGAAAGCCACAGGTTTTGCATCATTAGCTTCTTTTGCTCATTCTGTCCGGGAAAGAAAAAATGGAACCACGGAGCATACTTTATTAATTCTCTTAGTTTAATTGTATTATGTTTCAATGAATATGTTTACGATAAGTTAAATTTCGACATTAGGAGCTATAAAATTACTCGACAAAAATATAATAGCCAGCGCAACCAACTAAGCGTTGCGAACCATCCTTAACGATTATTATGGCAAAAACAAGCGGAACACCAAATATAATAAAGCATTAATGTGAAACAATCTCTATTAATCTCAATTTTATGCATGCATTAAAACTACATGCAATGCTCGATTGTATTGGCTGTTTAAGGTAGTCGGACGCACGCACCATGTTCAGGCAGTGGATTCCTTCTACTGGCTGATGAAATCCAGCACCCAATGTTTTGATGATAAGCCTGATTCCCTGAAGATTGTCACTGTAATTCATATACAAAATAAACAGGTTAGTATTCGACCAAAATCGTGCCAACGCTTTCGAACCTAGAGTTAGACGGTTATAAAACACCCTTGTGTGGGCGTATAGTACCAAACAAGAACCACCAATAATATAAATTGTCCCGTGGCTTTTTAAAGGACAACTCCGGTCGAATACGAAACGAAAATAAATATCTGCTATCGCTTTAGTGGCACGAAATATGATCACAGGCGAAATATTACGTCAAAGTGAAGTCGCGTACTTCACTAAAACCGATTTTATTTTAAAGATGCGACCAGCTGCTCTCTAGCGGATGGCAAGCGGGATAGCTTTTAGTCAAGCAACACTGGGCGACGCGTACCGTAGCATCCGCGTGACGTCATGTCGCGACAGAGCTGATGATCAGTGTTGCCATCCCTCTCTTGCAAATAGTTTCGGTTTTGCCGTAGACGCCCGAAATCAAACATTGAGTCGTGATATTTATAAAAATACGTACAATATCGAGAAAACAAAATATACCTTATAATTCAAGGTCACTGACTGATCTGAAAACAGTCGTAATTCCGAATTCGAAAATATTAACCGGTGTTGCCCTTTAAGGAGACCTCATCTAATTATATTGAAATTCTTACCTTCTCAGTGCTTTTACTAGCATATGCAGATGTTGTGTTGCCAGCCAATGGACCCCACCTACAATGAGGATTGTGTTGGAGTTGTTCTGTAAAGGCCTCGATCTGGAAAAGAACGCCACGATTTATTAATCCCGATAACGTTTTCTAGAGAAAAGTAGAAAACACGTTTAAAAGAATAGATCATTTAAGAGGACAAAAGAAGTCACTCGGCTCCGGTAGCTCGGAGGCTTACTGCGGAGTAAGCGCCGTTACATGTAGCCTGCTAGTGTTCTTTCGTGTCCAGGAAAACAAATTTTGTAACTGTACAAAATAGGTTTATGTTTGATGCCAACTGGCCAATAGTGAGAGCTATAGCTTTGATTTCATGAATGACAAAATACCGGCAAATTTAACCAAAAAAAAAGATAATAAACAAAACTAGATACGCTCAAGTGCGTTTTACTTTTTGGCTAATCTCGTTATGGCGGTTTTAAAAGTTCGAAGCAAAGATAGGAAGGTTGGGCTTGCCTCTCGATGAGCTGGTAGACGGCCTTGTCGAAGACGGGCCTCTGGCTGGTGGGCAGCCAGAACTGGGGGTAGTAGGCGAACGACGCCGTCGTCTCCCCGCGGTTCAGGTTGCCGTAGAGGCGAATGTCGTGCGTCTTGTCCCAGTGCTGCAGGCTGCCGTTCAGGCGCTCCATCACGTAGTGCATCATGCCCCGGTTCGTCGAGTCCCCGATGAACAGCAACTGATGGATAGATCGCCCAGTTAGGAGTTATAATATAGGGACTGGCCTTAAAACGACAGTGAACTCCTTATAGGGGGAATGAAAAGATATCGGGTTGGAAGGTTCATGACTTTGCAGAGACGTACTGGTCGTAGTCTGGCCCAAGTATACTCGCACAGACCGCCACTGATTCAGAAACTTCTTTGTCGTGGTGAAATTGTGAGAATAAAGGGGAATATTTCTTTCAGTCATTGCCTTCGCAAAGCTTGCTGGCGTAATTGTGGGATCGAAACCACCCGCCTGACGACAGTCGAGCGCGGCTCATGGATTGGACAGGAGAACTGCGTGAGCACTCGACTTCGGCTCGTAACAATCAATGCCTCGGCGGACACTCGGGTAGTGACTCGTGTCCAACCACTGCGCGCGGTGAGGAGAATAGCCGAACTCTTACAATGCCTGGAGCTTAGCACGCGTTTCCTACTCCCGCGGCATGAGGATAGGCACCAGGCCACGTGGCCGCTTCTTCTAACTCCGAGTTGAGGGGATAAACGATGCTCATATTTCTCGAATTTCATTTTGGCGACTGCCTATTGCCTAGAAAGAAAAAAACTAAGGCAAGTTTATTCAGCCCTTAAGCGCGAAACACATGCACGACGAAACCCTCCGATCCGACGTGCAAACTGCCGGAATGACCTTTGGGGGCGAGGGTTTTCGTAGCACCGGAGAGCGTCGAAAACCCTCGCCTCCGACCGTCGTATTGCCTGATCGGACGTCGGAACGGACGGTTTCGTCGTACATGTGTTTCGCGCTTTAACGTTGGGAGTGATTCTAAGTACTATTTAGCGAAAGTAGAAAAATCGTTTCATGACCCTTTAAGTGAATTGTTAGCGATTGCGTTTGCGACATAGGGGCCGTAAGTCACAAAATAAAGTTTCCCCGACAAAAGAAATATATATACAAATATATATTTTTTTCTCTGAATATTTGCGTCGGGGGATTTGTTTTAGCGATTCACAAATCATATTCCAGGGTCAAAGTCCGAAATAGAAGCAAGTTCTATCGGAATCGCTCCTAAATGAAAATGAATCTTGCGATGTATATATTGCACTAAAATATTTTTGTTTTTCCGGGGATCGTTTACAATGTTACACAGCTACCTTATTCAAACGTTAAATAAAACCTTTGTCTTTTTTTTATTTGGTGGGAGGGGGGGAGGGGTGTTAATTAGTGCCCCTTTAAACGAGCAGAAGAGCGTCCGAGCAGTACCTTTTTCCCCGCCATGCATCGGGACAGTGTCCTCTGTGGCAGGTGGACATAGCGGCAGTGGTAGGGTTGCCACCGCGCCTCCTTCCAGAAGCAGGAGTCCTTGTTCGAACACTTCTCGCAGGGCAGGATCCAGCGGCCTGCACGTACAACGGGCCACGAATGGCGTACTATGGTCGGATAAAGTTGATCGGAACACAACGAAAGTTTGTAAAGTCACGTTACGGCAAAGAATAGGCGAGGTATACCGCACACGAAGCTTTCGCGTGCGGTATTCGAATTCTAAAGCTTGCTGTTAAACGATTAAACCATACTGCTAAATAAATCGAAGCGCAAACAAGAAAAAAAAGAAAGAAAAAAAAGAAAGAAAGGTGATGTTTCCGCCCGGGATCGAACCGGGGACCTTGCGCGTGTGAGGCGCACGTGATAACCGCTACACCACGGAAACAGGGACACGAACGTGTCGCCTAAAGCCAGGTTTTGAACGCGTTGTTGCTTTTGATGCCTATATGTTTGTACTGTAGGCTTCCTTTCGTGGTGTCGCGATCCAAATAAAGTCTAAATGAATCTTAATCCCACGTATATGTAGAGTCGGAGTTCTCAGAATAGGTTTTCTCAAGGCGTGTATATGCACGCCGACTCAACTCTCTGCCGTCACGCCGCTGGGGTGGCGCTGCTGTCTGCACTGCGCATGCGCAGGTGCGTGTTCTCTCGGGAATTCGGTTTCTGCGCAAGAGCAGTATGGGCAAGGCGGGCTTCTTTGTAAACAGGGCGCTGGTGTATAGGAGTATTCACTGGACGCCATATTTGAGGTCAATGTTTAGAGCGCATGCTCAGAACGAGCTTACATTAATAGCCTGCCAAAACCGGCAATCTTGATGGTGTGGCATGCACGTTGCAAAAGAACTGTGGAAGCTCGCCGTCAGCACGCGCTCAGCAACCACGCACACAGATATGGCCGCCAGTGAATACTCCCTATAGGCCCATATCCGCCGATGACCCCTTCCATGAACCTTAAGCCGGGGTCACGCTGCTAATACGTCGTTCAAAAGACAGTGTGCAGACTCTGTCTGAGGCCTTTCTCGTCTGACGTCATACAAATACTGTATGCAGACATGTCCCCAAACACGTATGAGGCAAAACGTGCTTCCAACACGCTTCAGGTATGCGTAGATATTTTGTCGTCATGACTGCCAGCAAACACCGTGTATTTTGTATGATGTATGGGCAGTCCGATGCTGCGGCTGAACAATAAACGCGACCAAATCTACCCATCTCATACACATAGAATGTAAGCAAGCGTATTCTGGGTATTCTGCATTTATATACGTAGGAAGACTACTTTGGTTAATTTTTTTAGAGCGCAGCTCTTAAGCGCAGACCGCATGGAGCGTTTTTCTGCACGCGAAAACGCGACGCGCTATGAACGCTCGCGCGGAAGCTGACGCGGGGGCACCCGCATGCAGACAAAGCCAAGCGCCGCCGGCCGCGCGTTATCAGCGTTGCCAGATAACAGAATTCTCAACAGGCGATGTAAATGTTGACGCAAATACTACAAAACGAGAATTAAATGAACAAATAAGTAAATAAAACGGGTTTGTGTGTCAAACGAAACACCTTTTCAATTTTTATATGGCCAATAAAAATGTTTTTGAACACTTTGAATTACGCTGAATACGAAACAGCGTACTGAGTCAGCCGCGTCGCGAGTGGTGTATTGTTCGTGCTGCGTGCTTTCCTGCGCTGAAGTGCAAGTAAAGTTTACTTTAGTGAAACTCATCCAGGTCGAAACGGGCAGTGGGTGGGGTTCCGTCGGACGTAACTCGAAACCTCGGGGGTAAAGCTACGTCGGACGTAACATTAATTTTTATTTGCAGTTCCGTTGGACGTAACTTTAATTTGCATATTGGGTTACGTCGGACGTAACTCGAATCCTTGACATAAAGTTACGTCGGACGTAACTTTAATTTTTATTTCGGGTTCCGTCGGACGTAACGCTAGACACTGCGTTTCTGTTAAAACAAAAGGCACAAAACGCTTTTTTTCATCGGTGTCATGAAAAAGACTGTCTAGATCCGTAGAAAAATTATCGTGTTCATAGGCAATGTATAATCTGCGCACCGTTGTGACAAAGCACAAACTATTACCCCTTAGTAAAACACCATACGATAGAATTATACGATGACAAAGCATAATGTCGCTGACTGCTAAATTCCCTACGCAAGCAGCATGCACATGGTGCTTGTGGCACAAAAGCGGAAATGGCACAGAAAACACATAGCTTCCACTTCCAGGATAGCACCTATGGTATTTCAGACGTGTTTCTTCTTGTCATTATTTTTATACCCCTTATCTGATAGGTCCCAAAGAATGGGGCGCTTCTCAACCTCGTCAATGAGCATTTCATTGAATGCACGTTTGTCAACCATCGCACGTGCAATCGGCAAACAAAAAGAAGCGCAGTCAAACCAGTCAAGCCGCCAAAACCAGAAGCGGTTTTCTGTGCAGAATCATGTGACGGTTCGAGCGACTCTCATTGGGCGAGAGCCGCTTCGACGCCTCGGCGCGCGCGTCTTGTTCTGGGTCGGCTAGAAACCAACGCTCCCGCGAAAACGCGCGGCCGCGCGCAGGAAATGACGTCAATTTGACGCCGACGCGCCTGAATCGCGAGCAAAAACGCTCCATGCGGTCTACGCTTTAGGCGCCCGTTTCCGGCTTGAGTAGCGTCACCGTCGGCGTAACCGCGCGATGCACGTGATAGGTCCATTTCCCCGCGAAATTCACGTGAAAATGCTCTCCGGCTAAGTTTAGCGGGAAAATTCCCCAGCGAAATAGCGGAAGAATTTCCCCGCTAGGATTCAGCGGAAAAATTTCCCGCTAAATTTAGCGGAAAATTTCCTTGCTAAAGTTTCCCTAAATGGGAGGACGAGCAGGAGAAGAGGAGGGGCATGGCCTCTCTCTCCGTACCCTTCCCTCCTCCTCTCTCAAGAGCTGCGCTCTAATTCGGCGTTACAGGGGATTGTAAACGGCTTTAATTTTATTTTTCAATAACAAAATATGATGGAACGCGACAATTCGGATCAATGCCGTATAGCTGCTACTCTCTATGTATACACGTAACCGCATACTGCGTCTGGCTCCCCCAGGTTTTACGAAATGCCAGTTGGACTACCCTCCCACGCGGTCCTCGAAGGCCCAAGGACTGAATTCTCCTCGGCGAATGAGTGAGACCGGAAAACAATTTCGACCTCAAAATAAAAGTATGTCTGCGTGGCATGGAGCACGACGTAACGCATTGTCACGGCGTGCTCGCGGTCATATGTGAACGTTTTATTTTGGGGTAGAAACGTTTTCGGCGGCCTCGCTGTCCGCCGAGGTCCTTTCGTAGATCGCACCGATTGTGTCCCAGGGTGCTCTGCGGACAAGTAGACTCACTCACGCGCGTTTTTCGGAGTGTAGTTGAATGCAACAGATACTAGGCAAGTAACTGAGTCCCGCTGTATTGATTTGTAATATGTCTTCAGGTAACGCGTGCTGTGGTCGCCTGACCGATTGTTCAGCTTATAACGGCTAAAATACAGGGTGTTTGATGTTAATTCGAAATGTATTTCTCAAAAAAGAAGAAGGATCGAGAAATAGACGAGTACTGTCTCTCACCATGTATCTATCAAGCTCGTTGAACATTAGAAGAGGGGATAATCGTCAGGGTAAGTAGGCTCATTAACTAAAGTGGGTTACCTTTTTAATTATTGGTTCGAGGGGTCATGCTGCAATGGAAGTATTAGCGGCAATTTTTAAAAAAGAGGCGAGACCAATTAAAAACGTTACGAAACGGTAAGTTTTTTAAAATATATTATACAAAAAATCTTTGCGTTTTAAGTGCGCAGCTCTTAGGCGCCCGTTTCCGGCTTGAGCGGCGTCGGCGTAACCGCGCGGTGCATTATGGGACGCGTGACGTCACTGATCACGTCATCGGCATCGTCACTGATGACGTCATCAGTGGCGTCACTGATGACGTCATCGGCATTCACATCGTCATCGTCACTGATGACGTCATCGGCATCGTCACGTGACCCCAAGTCACGTGACCCCAAGGCTACGTGATCCCCCCCCACCCCGAGTTCATGTGACCCCCAGGTCACGTGACCCCGCCCCCCCCCCCCTAGGTCCCTTGACCCACCCTCCAGTACCCTTCCCTCCTCCTCCTCCTCAAGAGCTGCGCTCTAATTCGCCGTTACAGGGAGTTGTAAACGGCTTTCACTTTTTTGGCCCGATTTAAAATTTGTTCGCAATAAGAGCACCGCAATTCCTGCCCATAATGAAGCTAGGAAGAGTGACGTAGTCGTTTTAATCGTGTCGTCACTCTTTCGGCAGCGTGTCCTTGGTGGACATGTGCTGACGACACAAGTGACGACGTGACTGAAAACGACTACCGTACTCTTTTCGGCGTCATTGTGGGGCAGAGCTTGCGCAACACCGCCTAGAAGACAAGACCGTAGTGCTGACCTTTTTGCGTCACCAGAGAAGGCCATCGCTGGACAAAGTTTGGAAACGAGTGCCGCGTCAGCACTCGTCTTCAAGTCACGTTTGAGGCGAACGTTGACGCAATCGTCGTGTCCAGTCTGTTCCCAGCGTTGGCGTCCTTTGGTGACGTCATCTCATTCAGCACTACAAATTTGTTATCTAGGAGGTGTTGGCTTGTAACGTTTTTTTTTTTTTGCGTGCAATTTTAAATTTGCAAAAAAAAAAAGAAAACGCGAAAATTGATTGAGTAATATTTACGAAAAGAAAACTAACATTACATTTTCGCAAATGTTTTAAATTAGTCTGGCCTCCAACAGTAATTGCCGTCAATACTGCAATTGCAACATGATTCCTAAAACCCCCCAAAAAACAAAAGAACTAAAACCAAAAAATCCAAAAGAACAGCAGCAAGACGCAAGCAAAATTAAAGAAAAGGTAATTAACATATTTTACTTGATTAGTCAACTTACCCTCAGGATCATATTCTCATCTAATGTCTGCCGAGCCTGATAGAGACATGGTGAACACCGCACTCGTCCATCTCTAATCCTTCTGGCTGAATTAAAATCAAACACTCCCTATATTGGTTCAGTTTAGTTTTGATTCGACACGTCACCCAGCCACGTTTTGAAGCAATAGTATGGACACGATGTACATATAAATTGAACTCCAGCAACGAGAACGTGTTTATATGCAAACGTCAAAGAGCTACGAGAAAAATACAACTAACTGCCGACGTTTAATCATAGCAGCGTCGAAAGTTTCGAGAAGTAACAGTCATTTGACCAAGTTACAGTATCTAAAACGTTACGAGATATCAGCTAAACGCACTAAAAATATTATTTCTTTTTTGTTAAATAAATGTCGCATTATGAGAATGGTTACATGCCCCCGATGTGCCGATCACCTTACGAAGCACGTAGCTGCGAAAGGTTCAGTTCATTAGAGCGACTTCTCGTAATTGCGGTTAGTCACTCCACAGCTCTATTATCGGGGACAATCTGAATCAGTGGCGTCACTATGGTCAGCGGCACCCAAAGCGGTAGCCTCCGCCCCCCCCTCCCCCCCCCCCCCCCTCCCTAGTGACGCCACTGATCTGAATAAACTGGTTCTTTTGCGCGCTTACCTTGAGAGCTGCCGTCCGTGCACACGGACAGCTGCGCCGTCTTCTCCAGGTAGCTCGGCCAGTCTGAGGACACCTCGCTGTACAAGCCGCACGGTTCGCTCGGCGCCACTTGCATCTCGCACTCCTGAACAGTAGCAAGACGCGAGCAACTCTGTTAGGAAAACTAAGCCTTCGGACCATAGATGTCGCAAATGTCTAGGTGCTATTACAATAACTGTATATCCCCCGCTTGCGAAGCAGAGTATCGTAGTGGTATCCCGTTCTGATTCTCCAAGTATTGCGGGAAGCGACCGTCATTCTTGCAGGAGACGCGGTGGCGTGCCACCTTGGTTGGCGGGGCCGCGCTCCCTCGGAAGCTATCGCGCGCGTGCACTGTGGAATTGTCGTCTGCTTGTCCGTAATTAAAAAAACAAAAAAAAACACCTTGCAGTGACACGTTACTTAACGAAGCTTTGAAGTTTAAAGAGATCCATGTTCGTTCGGCTTCGGCGTAGGACGCACATTTTGCGAACTCATAAGCGAAAAATATGCGTTCCGCCCAAAACTCGGCGCTTTGTAAAGGCCGCTTCCACGCAGTTGCTTTGGTCTCAATTTTGTGTACGCGTCTCCTCCGCCGATGAGGTGTTGGCAGAGAAAAGAAAAGGAATGTGATTATTACTTGACTTCATTACTCTTCAGGTACGTAATGCGAGGGGACGCGAAGCGTACCTGCTTCAAACTGCACACTTGGTGCGTTGCGGCCGGGCTGAACACCATTCTTTCGTCCGTGACGGGGAGCCTTCGGATGACGAGCGTGTAGGTGTTGACCACCCAGGGGTCCGGCTGACCCCCGTCCATCACGTACAGGACCAGCTTGTTCTCGCCGACGCCCAGTGTGTAGTTGGCAGGCCTAAACAGTCGACGCAAGAATGACATACCCAGATCATTAACCTCATAGACCGACATTAAAAAAAAAAAGTATTTTGCTTTTTAGTTAGGGTGTTTTCGCACTGCCGATTGTTACTTGTTCAGATTTATTCAAATCCGATGCTGTATGAATCATTTTAGGAGTTCTGTGCAGCGTTCCCAGATGCACAGGAGAGAGTGGCTAACTTCCAAATGAGCTTTACTTGCGTAAACATTATAAGTAAAAAAAAGCGTTAAACAGGACAATATTTTTGCTTTCGTGCTTTTGATATTACTGCACACACCTTATGAGATGGACTATAAATACCTCGTAATATAACAAATAAAAAAAAGAATAATAGAAACATCCCAAACTTTCTTGGACATCAACGCCTCGAGCGCATGCGCTAAAATTATAATTTCGACTGAACAACAAACATCGCAATGTTTCCTGGAATCATTTTAGATGACAGTCATCAAATATCAATAAGCAGTAATTAAACTTTTGCATACTTATAGCTTTTATTCCACGGCTCTACTTTTCTTTTAACATTGTATTTTATGGGTTACATTCACAAAATTGTCAATTTCTGTTGTTCTTGACAGGAATATCGTAATGTTCCCAAAGACTGTAATTGATTGGGTATCATATACAACGCAAATCAATTAGAATTTTGATGTTTCATTGAAAACATTTTATTCCACGAGAATGTCCCGGAAAGTTGGCCACGTAAAAGCTGCACTGTAAAGCTGTGCTGACGTCGGTAAACTTGAGTATAGAGACAAGTCGTTTAGTCACGGATGTTGCGTTAAATACTTTAACACAGAATGAATAATTGGGCGAGTCTTAGTCGCGCTGCTTTAATATGAATACGTTAAAAACAGCTGAAATTAGTCAAATCGATGAGCAGAAAGAACGGTGATTTATTTATTTATTGATATAGTTGTATATTTATTTATTTCCTAACGTACGAGGTCAGAATACAAAGCAAAAAATTCTACCCTAAAACCTAAAAAATAAAATAACAAAATAACATGTACTACATTAGGCTAGTTTGTCCTGCGCGCTCAAAGTTCCAAACACCCGACTAATCATAAAGGTATCATGCGACCTGGGTAGATGGTTCTTGTTTCGGAATGCGCGAGAATTGAACAGAACGAAGAAAATGAACCTCATAGTGCGAGTAATATTAGAACGGTAGGATTACATTTTATAAACTAAGAAAGACGTTAACATAAGAAAAATAAACCTAGCAATAACAAAAGTAATTTTTCTTTTTGTTTAGAAATCATATGACAACAGTGTCGTCGTAGTTTCATCTGAAGAAGCGAGATCGATTATATTAAATGGTTATACATTTCACTCGCTTTAGTAGCCCAGTAATGTTCCGAAAATACTCTAGTTTACACGTGATAGAAAAACAAAAGAACACAAAAACATAGGATTGGCGGGATGCTTCTACGTACTGTACGCAATAAAAGGAATTTCATTCATTATATCAATTTCATCTAGGATTAATGTTGTTATTGATTTATGTAATTTTTGTTGAAAAAATTAAGTAGTCTAATGTTTTCAGGTGATAAAGCTACCAGTATATTACTATTTTCAAGAGACATCCTTATTACTTCACCGATGAGAGAACTGATAAAATAATGACATTTTTCAACAAATTGTATCTAGCGTTCTGGCTTGACCTACTGACTTGATATGACCTGACGTGATCCTAGCTCGGCTAACTTAACGTACATTAATTTTACATAACCTTACCTAACATAACTTAGTCCAACGTACGCGTATCCTAACTTATTCTAAAGAATTCTATCCCGAGCTCACTTTATCCAAACAAACTGCAATTAGGAGAAATAGGGAATTGTCGAGTAAGCCAGAAAAAAATAATCAGCAAATAAAACTCGCAGCTTATAGTGTAGCGCTCCTTAAGACATGCATAAAGATCAAATCAATGAAACGTACCATTCACGCCACCGAATAAAGTAATCGCGGAAGTAACGGCTATTTTTCGAACTAACCTCCGGCTAATGTTGACGTCGAGGTAAGCGAGTCACACCTTTTTCGAGCCCGAGCATTTGTGATTGCAGTCAATTACCTTGAGACCCGGATTACGGTTAAACTGTTTCGGGCTCGGGGACGTACCTGGGAGGCGCGTACTTGTCGTCGACGCGCACCTCGGAGCCGCAGTGGAGCGCGAGTCCCCAGACCTTGAGGAGTACCAGGTCGTACGAGACGTTGGCCCAGTACTCGCTGCGCTGGGGGTTGAACGCCGGCTGAAGTCGCACCGCGGGCTCGGTCACGATGTGCGACAGGTACGGCATCGTGGACGGCTCTTCCGGGAGAGAGAAAAAAAAGAGCACCAAAAAAGACACTTTTTTTTTGTTTGAGTGGGGAAGGGGGCGGAATTTTCCTAAAATAGATATATCTAATCATTAACATCTGAAAGCCCGTCACACACTTGCGTTTGCTTAAAGGCCGACGAACAGATTCCATATTCTGCGAGGCAGAAGATCCTCCTCACCATGGGGGAGGAGGAAACAGGTAGCGGTGGACAGTGTATAAGGGGGAGAGGAGGAAGCGAGGGAAAAGTGGAAAGCGCGAACTGGTCGTCGGCCTTTAAGACTCGGAGTTCTTGCGATCTTCAACGACGACGAGATCATGCTCGCACGCTGGCGCCATCTTTGAGGTGACCCTGGAACTGCATTTCCCTAGAGCGAAGGTTTTGCGGTAATTGCCGGAAAACTTTCAAATTAAAAGGTTTTTATACAAAAACAAATGTTGCGCTAACAAAAACAAATATAGGGAAACTGCAAGTGTTCCATGGCTACCCGATATATGGAGACATTGTGTTTTCTCGTCGTAAGAGATCACAAGCGGTTTTAAGGCACACGGTCGTAAGCAGTGTGAACCAGCCTTGATCTCAGCCTTGCGGTGGCTACGATCGACACTGGTGGCGACTGCACAACATCCGTTTGCTTTACTGACCAGCAGCTCCTGGTTAGCTCAGTTGGTACAGCGCTCGGTCAGCCTTGGAGAGGTCCCGGGTTCAAATCCCGGAGCAGACGCTTTTTTTTTTTTTTCAACGGCCAGCAGTCGCCTTGAGGGCATGAGTTTCGCACCATTCAGGTGTGCAAGTCAATTTATATTCTTGCAACGTACGTTATGGTCACTGGAAGCCACACTTCGGCAAAGCTCTCTCATGAGCGTTTTCCCTTCACACTCCAGTAATCGCGACGTTCAGACGCGAGTTGGTGCGCCTCAATAAATTCGTGAGTATGGGTTTGGTAGGGAGGCCTGAGTTTGAGTGACAGTTGCAATGCCCGATTGATATGTTGCGATTCTACTGGCGATTTCATAATTGCGCTTGCGACGTCGCTCGCGAGGCAAGAAAAAGCCTGATTGAAGCTACGGTGCTTCACGTCCCAGCTGCGAAATCGCGAGCAAAATCGCTCCATGTGAATCAGGATTGAGTTTGAGTGAAGCGGACGTGTATTGAGCGAGGCGCGTGAGTTTTAGTAAAAGAAATAAGTTTTATTAAGGGGCACGACTTTGCGTAAAAGGAACAGCTTAGGAACGACAAGTTACTGCAGCCAGGGACCTCAATACGGCAGGAATTCGTCGGGAGGGCAAAGCTTACGTCTTGCTGAATTTGGCGGAACTTTATGGTGTCTGTTTCCGACACCTTGTGCCTTCCAACGGGCGCGTCTTCGTCTAAATACGAGATATTTCAGAAAGTAATTATCCGCGTCCGATTTCCTATTAGCGGAATATATTATACCAAATCCCATTTATCTGGGCGTTGTCTTCTCCTAACTACACTTCGGCTCTAGAAGGAAGCGCGCACCAAGGCGGATCACGGAGCGTCAGATTTATATCGAGAAAATTTATGAAATCGTACAAGTACTCGATAAGAATAATAGATCAAATGCCAAGCGTTGAACGCTACAAAGATTTGTAACGTTAGTAAATATTGCAAAAAATGGCACGTCAATTTTTTTAAAACTTTCCTAAAGTTTCGGGGAAAATAAGTTGAGGTACGGCGCGGCTTTTAGACAAACGTTTCTTGATAAATTTGTGCTACGGCCGTAAGACGGAATACTTTCGCGTGCCGCACGCGCTATTTTCACGGGGAGGTGATGCTCGGTCTTGCGTTGTGATGATTCCCCTCAAGTCTACTTTTCCGAAGGGCACGCGGAGAGCCAATCACTGTGTTCTAGGAATGCAGGTCGGTGGCTGACGAGTGCCGAATGAAGGTTTTACTGAGAAATAAAAACTGCGACGTGGCGTTTAGCCTGACTCTTCACGTCCTTATGTCATGTTCATGGTGACGCGGGATGTCGCGCCGTACATCGCGGTGATTGGCTCTTCGGGGACGCTGTCGGAAATTCTCGGTGCGCTAAAAAACAACTAACACCCCCCCCCCTCCATAAAAAAAAAAAAAAAGTCGAGAGTGGTGAGCATCTTATTATCGCTCCTCAGCCAATCAGACTGCGGCATTCACCGATAAGAACGCCAAGGAACCAATCATGAAGGGTGATTCTGATAGGGCACGCCCCGCGTTTCTCAAGCTATCAGCTACCATACACTAGTGTAAACACGGCATGTTGTGTCCTAAACTATTCCTGCCACAATATTCGCATCCCTAAAGTGCACAATACATCTCACACGCAGTAAGTTCTTTAATGTAGCGCTACCAAAGACATGGGCGCAGTAGAGCGGCTCGGCAAACCTGTTGAGGTTGGTTCGCACGCTCGCGTTTGCTTACGACCGAGTTCTTTTGACCTCTCGCGACTAGAGAACGCGCTGGCACACTGGCGCCATCTATGAGGTGGTCCTGGAACTGCATTTGAGTAAAGCGAAGGGTTTTTCGGCGTTTGCGAGATCAAACGTACCAACTATATCTATGAGAAGTGGTCGTTTATAACATCGTCAAAAGTGTTTCGAGTCAATAAAAGAAAAAAATAATGATGCGCAGATCAAAATGAAATATGCGGAAATCGCAAGTGCTCAACCCGATTGATGGCTTCATTGTGTCTCTCGTTTTAAAAGATCGCAAGAGCGTTGAAGGCACTCAGTTGTGAGCAGACACAAGTGTGTGAACCAGGCTTTAGTCTGCACAAGGGCTTCCCCGTAGAAAGTGTGTTTTTAACGCTTACTCTTTTACGCCTACATTTCCAACAATGATGCGCAGAACTTCGGAGATGAAGCATAGCGTGACGCACTGCTGCGTAGCTAATAAATAGCTCGCTTCTACCTCTACAACCGGCAACAAATGTTGAGGTGGCGAGACGCTTTGCTAAACGGAATTAAATTCATGTTCAAAACCCGGCACGTTCTCAAAATAATTTTTGTTTTTCATTACAGAATATCGTAATGCTCGGCTGAGGACAGAAAATTATATTCGTACTCACCGACAAAATAAGAACAAAAAAAAAGCTAAAAGTACTCTTATCGTACACGCAGAAATCATGCGGCATTAAACGTGACAGTGTATACGCATCCCGGGCCGCCGAAATTGCATGTCAGAAAGAGAAACGGGAGACAGCGGAAAACCATCGGCCGCGGCCGCACCGTGTTTTCCTTTTTCCACCCCAGGCGCCGTCGGTGAAATCTCCGGCCGCCAACCGCAGAATACGGTATGAAGCGATTCGTTAAAACGCAGCCCCCCGAGAGCGCAACACCGCCAAGGCTCACAAACGGACCCAAAGAACGTTTCGACAAAGAAAAAAAAATTAAGAAAGCGCGAACAAGGACAGACAGCTTCTCCGTGCGACTAACAAACGCTTCTACATCGTCTCCGTTTACCCCGCATTAAGAGGACAGAGAATTGCGAACGCAACTCCCGCGAAATACGTTTACACCAAGAAAACAAGCGGAAGAAAAAAAACACACATTAGAACCTACGCATTGGGGAAGAGTGGGTGCGCGGTTTCGAGAGTATTTATGTCGACGTTGAGGCGCGCGCTGCAAATCATTAAAGAGCCCGTGTTTCGTTCGTTGTTCCGCTCGCTCGCCGTGCACCGAATTTTGTTTAAGTGTTCCGGCGCAAACGCGCGCGCATATGTTTTATGCGCTAGAACATGGGAACGCGCTGACATGTTCTACGCGTGCGAACAAAGATAAGAAAACTCACCGTTGCTGCAAGTGACATCCGTGACGCTTGCTATTGAAAAAACAAACAAACAAGAAACCATTGCATATAAAAAAACAACCAGAAGAAAAATATATATCACCAAGCGCACACTTTTTTACAAATCAGCAATGGCTCGCAAAACATATATGTGAAGCGAGACGTGAAATTGGAGCGTCCGGGTTTCTGAAGTGTAAGTCGTCCTGCGGTGTGCGCGTGCGGCTGATTATGAACGTTTAATCGGTTTGTTGCAGCGTGAAACATTTCTCTGAATTTTAAGAAGGCTCATGAGAAGGCTACGAGGGCGAACGTGTACTGTCATCACTATTTATTTATTTATTTATTTATTTATTTATTCATTCATTCGTTTATTTTTTGTGCTCGTGAACAGCAGATGCCTCCGTAATAATACACAAACAGCGAGATTACATATTAGTCAGAAATAACTCTCGATGCAGTCTGCATGGAGGGCACAATAAACAGTTTGAATTCTTCGGTCCGGCGACACATTGCACTTATTTGAAATGATTTATTCCGACGTGATACGCGAGGGCGGAATTTGAAATTAGTGTAATAAAAACAGCGTGGCTGTCTTTTTTTTTTTTAACGACCATCGAATTACTGGCACAATGGCTAGCGAGAACGCGCGCGCTAGGTGACGTCGGCAGGCAAGCCCGATAACTCATACATCTGTCTGCCGCCGGAAAACGCACAGGAAAAAATAAAAAGAAAAGGAAGAAAGCGAGGTTTGAAATTTAGTATCGAGTGAATCGATCCTCGCTGGAAACAAAATTGCAGGGTTTGTGGAATACTCGATGGAGTACCGTCGTTTAGTGATTCCTAAATGGGCCACGAGGACCTTAGCAAAGGCCTCGTGCATAAATGATCAACGCGCGCTACGAGGGAATAGGCTTTTGTACACAGTCGTCGGCGGGAAATTGAGTGGGTGGTTTCAATCGTTGTTTGTCTTTAAAGGCAACTTCTACAAGGAGCTCGAAGAAAATCACAGGCATTAATGGAGTCCTTTTTTTTTCTCTTTTTTCTCGTAACGGTCGATACGGCTATAGTCGAAGAAACGCAGGTGTACTGACTCGACGGAAGCATCGGGTCGCTGACAGCTGAAGAGACGTAGAACATGGCTTTATTACACTCACGCCGCTCGCTTCGTGATTGGTTGTACGGTTTTCTTATTGGCCAATGCTGCGATCTCATTGGTTGCCGAGCAATAAAAAGATATTCCAGGGATTTCCCACGCCGAGCGTTTCTAAAGCTCTGACTACAGTGGACGTTTAAAGGGACGCTGACAGGGTATTCATACTCGCCAAGGTTTTTGTTTGTACTACATGACATACGAGAGCCCGACTACCCAGAACGCAGTTTGCGGCTCGAAATTCGTTTTCTTTCCTCCCGAAAACCGCCGATCGAGAACTGGCCGGTTTGGGTCGCGCTCACTCTCTTCTCCGTGGTCACGTGCCGTTTTCTATGGTTTAGACACAACCACCAAAGATAAAGTCGTAGGCCATTGAACGCACACACTCAATATTAAAAAAAATAATGACAATTTTTTTTGCGGTTTTTAAAAAACTATGACCACGTTGGTTGAAAAAAAAAAGTGTTGCACAGAGAACCGGAAGCACTCTGTGCATTCTCTGCGTAATTTTCAACGTGGCGTCGTGTCGCTGGCTGAACGGGTCGACGAAGCGGACTATGCGATGGCGGCAGACGAAAGACGTGGGACTTCTACTTCAGAACTGTTCTTCGCAATACGGGCGAATCTGTCTAGCTTCGAAAGAAAAATCGTTTACCGATAAAAAACAAAACAGAAAAAACAATTATGATTTATTCCGTACGACACCCCCGACCACCAAGTGCTTCGCACGAAGACGTCGCCGAGTAGAGTCGTCCCTTCTCCTGGCTGAAGACATCGCTCGTCTTACGAGCGCAAAATGATAGGAGTTTGTAAACGCTCAAACGTCGAGCACAAAATGCTTAACTTAGCGCTTTTTTTTTCTTTTTTTGGAGCGACGTGCGAGTATTTTGTTTGCTTCGCACAAGGAAAAAAAAAAAGAAAAAAAAAAGGAAACGCGGACGGGTGTAGTAGTTACGTGACTTTCGGAAAGGCTCTCTCATTCTCGACATGTTTCTTCCTCCCCGGTCCAGTTTCGGTTTCGGTTTCGATTAGTTGGCGTTTTTTGACTTTATTAAAAAATATACGTGACGCTGTAGCAAAATATTGATTGGGTAGTCTTCTGAAGCCATTATAAATCACCTAATCAAAAATAAAAAAAATAAATAATATTTTTTTTAGGGGAAGAAGAGAAGGAGGTGTCAGTGTCCCTTTAAAGGCGCTTCACTCGAGAGCGATAGATAGTAAATAGACTGCTCAAACTCTTTTTTTTTTTGTAGTGGACGTTTAGCAGTGAGTATTAATTAAAAGGTATACCCACGGACAGCTTACAAGGAAGCTAAAATATTAAATTCGAATAATAAGAGACTGCGAAAGTTTTAGTGTAGGCACCTTAAAAATTAGGCGTCTTAAGTTTTCTTTCGATCTTCTTAGTAGGAGCCTTCGTAATCGCCAATTAAAATTTTGACGTGGCCCCGCACCCGCTGTGGCGCGCCCACCGAGCACGCGCTAGAATGCGACAGCGTAAAACAAAAAAAATAACCTGCAAAAGTGACGTCATCGGTGGGGTCAGATGACCCTCGCTCGCCACTCAGCCGGCTCGGGGATGTCGACGATGACGTTGCGACTCTTTGAACTCCCTAAGGCCTGGTTCACACTTACAGCTAATCCGCTGCCGCCGAAGAGGAATTGGCCGCGGCAATGCACAGTGGACGCTACACCCGGCGGCCGAATTCTTGCAGATTCGCCCGCCGATTCGCAAGTGTGAACCAGGCCTAATAGCGAGTTTTCGTAGATGGTTTTCGGCGTCCCGCAACGCTCTCCGCAACCCTCTACGATACCCAGAACTCTGCAGTCAAGGCCATGGGCGCGCAGGCGTAGCAGCGCCTTCTTCGTTGCGGAGGGCTTAGCGGAGGGGGAAACGAGGTCTACGAAAACTCCCTAATTACAGACAACAGAGAGGCTCGCAGCATGGTATGCGGCAATGGTTGCGCGCATTTTCTAGAAACAAATGCGGTTTACGTGTATACTTCTGCCCAACATAAGTGCGATAACTGAATTCACGCGACAAAAACTATACCGAGCGCCAGTTCGTCTGCTTCTTTTGCAGGGGTTGCGGTGACGTCAGTACACCGAGCTCTGATTGGCTCTGATTAAAGGATAGTGGGTATACCTCAAGGCAGCTTGCATTGAGGTCTACCTACTATCCTTCAGTCAGAGCCAATCAGAGCTCGGCGTCTTTTTGACGTTGCCAGAACCACTGCAAAAGAAGCAGACAAACTTGCGCTCCGTATAGGATCACGATGCGAGGACATAATAAGCCACGCCTCATGTCTCTTCAACTCTCAGTGAATATATTCATCTTTGCCTTCGCAACAATAATACGCAAACTGTAAAAAAAAGAAAGCATACGTAAAAGGTAAAGCAGCGCGATAATTAGTTCAAGCCCTTGAGCTTGTCTCAGCAGTGTTGTGTTGAGTTACGAACTGCACTTGGAACAATGAATAGGATAAAGAAAAAACTCACGTCGGCTCCAAGCGTAAAGGTCTTGGTTGCCGCCAAAAATGTCTTCGTCCTGCCTATCGTTTGAATGCAGAGATGTGTTGGTCCCTTTCCTGTAAGAGGCGCGCACGGAAAATAAAGGTTCAGTTCATCGGGTGCCCAACGTTGGCGCCTCTCCAAAAACCGGAGAAACGAAGAGCCTGACTTCGCGTTCTTTAATAGGATTCATCACAAACCGGAATTGTTTTACTTAGCGAAACTAAAGCAAGTGTGCATGCGAGCTGGTTCAATACTCACATGCTAACCAAGGAGCCGGGAAGGGAGGGGGGGGGAGGGAGGGGAGGAGGGACAGACAACAAAATACACCCAAAGCTTTGTGTTGTCTGTCCGGTTTTTCCCCTGCTCCTAGGTTACCATGTCAGTATTGTTTTACTCATTGTGATGTAGCCAATTTCAGTTGTATCCATGATTGTCGTCGTTTCCGGAACATCCGAGAGCTGTTATTGGGTCGCCCTATTTGTTTCAAGAAGCGATCGTCGATTCAGAATTCCTCCTTGTGATGTAGAGTTCGTTTGACCCAAGCCAAGAATCACCGCATCGCGTGTCTCGGAAAGAAACAACGTAATATATCGTTGATTAAAATCCTTTCGATTTGTTTACAAGAAGGTTTGCTAGACCTACTAGGTGCCCGGAAGACAACGAAAATATGCCATAAATTAATTTTCACAAAATCAATATCTCCGGCGTGCAAAAAAAAAAAAATGAAGACAGTGAAAGTTGTAGAAAGTATATATAAAGAAAACACGAATTGCAGAAGCAGGTGGAAACGTAACAGAAATTGAAAGGAACACCGAGAATGGAACAAAAGAAATAGTGTTCTCGCGTGAGCGTTCAAAAATAGATAGAAAGTGGATTTTAGAAGTTTTGGTACGGAAACAGGCAGTATTGACCGAGATGAGTGAAATGGCTAGATAATCTCGCAGAGTGGTTCTAAGCTGGCGAACTTTCAAAAATATAAATATCTATCCATAACGCATATCGAAACATTTTACATTTCGTTTCGCATTTCGGGGAAAAAAAAAAGAAAGTTTGGAAAGACGGCGGTCTAGAACGGAAGAAACGCGAAACAAATTACGCAAGAGAGGGTGCGCGGCCCCCACGATCCTGAAGCGACTTTTAGATCGCCGATTTCAAACTCGCCCCTCCAAAAAAAACTCAGAAGGAAAAAAAAAAAAAAAGAAAACGTAGTTACTGAGACAGAGCTGTAAGCGATTCGGGGCTGCCACACGAGTAAGCCCCCCGTCCCCTCTTCTTTGAAGCGAACATTAAAAAGAGCTCGCAAATCGCCGTTCCCTGCTCGACATTGAAAGATTGCATCTAGTGGCCGCGCGCTCACGTTTAGCTCTGCCGACGGTGATCTCCCGCCGCCTTGAAAATCGAAGGTAAGCCTCCCTGCAAGGTATCTTCCCCAACGAACCCCGGGGGTGGGTCGCCTTCCCTACTCGCGTTCCTCACACCGAAACGACCGGTGCGCTTAAAACGCGCGTGCACGGGTTATCTACAGACGAACGCGATATGAATTATGCATGGGCGGCGGAGGGCCGAACGAGGAGCAAGGACCGAAAAGGGGGGGGGGGGGGTTCCTGCCCGCAGTAATGATTTCTTCTGCCGTTTTACGAATCTCATATAAATAGTGGATGACTTGAAAGGAGATCGATGCCCAGCCCCCCAACTCCCCAATCGGCGGCGACTATACCGCGTGTTTTGGGAGACGCTTCGGGAACACGGTAGTGGTGGTGAATCCCCGACGGGGATCACGGCAGCGAGTGGCTGCGCGAAAGGGGATCCGGGCCACGGGTGCAGTTTTGGGGTCGCGCGTGCGGCGAATTATCGGGAGTCCCATTTTGGAACGATTATTTCGCTGTGAGCGCGTTGTCTCGTTGGGAGTCGGGTGAGACCCAATGGACCGATATTCCCAGCCAGTTTCGTTGCACCACCGCTGCCGCGGCATGCATCGTGGGAACAGTGGTCTTTCCGCACGTGCGACAACCCCACTCGGGGTTTGCGCGAGCAGAGCACGAGACAACACGAGCAGTTTCGGTGCACTGGCCCATGCCTCCTGTGACAGTCTCCTCTATAATGACAAAGCCTGGGCGATCGCCAAGAGTAGTGGCCGCCGAAATGGAAAGGGTGGAGCGACAGACAACGGATGAGAGGGGAGCCACGTGACGGGCGCCCCGCTGCGGCGAGACATCGAAACACACTTCTCCCAAGCGATAGAATATCCGTTCGTGCTCCTCGCGTTCCTCGCGCAACCGCTTCTCTTCTCGTCGGGTCTGAAAACCATGTTTCGGGTCCTCGTCGCTGCAAAAGCTGTGCGCTGACGTCCAGGTTGCCCGAGAAATGCTCTGTGCTACCAGTTCCTCGCGCTCCAAATCTGCGACCGGGCACTCTATGGCTATGTCGTCGAACTGCTAAGCTTTGTGAGTATAGAGAAGGCTATGCTAACGTAAACTGCAGTTATGGCGGCGTCACGCATGAGTAGAGCGCTTAGTGAGATCAGTCTATTGTCCGCCTATCCGCTGCCTTCTTTTTTGAGGATAGAAATTGTAGAGCTGCTTTTGACTGGGATGAATGATGCGTTGAAGCCGACTGATGAAATATTTCTTCGCCGCAAGCGAGCAGCGTG
Organism: Ixodes ricinus; assembly: GCA_037355805.1. Lineage (NCBI taxonomy): Eukaryota > Metazoa > Arthropoda > Arachnida > Ixodida > Ixodidae > Ixodes > Ixodes ricinus. Next base: position 26,391 of record JAZHYW010038724.1, on the reverse strand, counting down.
ATCGGAAAATAATTAATGTCGACACTTGGGAAAATATGCAGTACCAAAGGTTTTGCGATGTGGGGATTTTCACTCCGTCGCTGTCGTCTTTAATTTTGCCTAACTGTGCATACTGTCAGGACATTATATGACTTAAAATGAATGATATTATGTTTTTTAACTTTCTACACTATTTCTTTTTAAAAGCCAACAATGTGGGTCTTTTTACATCTGCACCTCGTTTCATCATTTTGCCAGTGCAATGTTGTATTTATTTATCTAGAATACCACTGGCTCCAGTCAATGAGCCATAGTGGGAGTCGTTACAACGCAAATTTAACAAAACGCTGGTCAAACCGAACAATCTATAAAAAAATGCAAGTCAACTGCTGTAATAAACTGATCAAATGATGGTAAAATCCCTATATTGTTTGTGAGTTCATTCCAATCGTGAATTTGCCCGAGGAAAGAAAGAATATCTAAAACAGTTATTTTATAACCTGTGCTGTGTCATTACCCTGAGGAGGTTTTTGAGATCGCACAAATATGGCGATAACTCACTCTACGGGCTCGAAGCATCCTCGAAATCCACAAATCATAACGATGCGCGGCCGATTTCCCCATTAAACAAACAATCAAGGATCGAAATTATCTCCGACGATGAGAGGAGCATTGTGCCGGCAGCCAGGACGGCACGTGACCAATGAAAACGCGACATTTCGTTGAGATTGCAAACCCTGTTATTACAAAACCTGTATGCTTCTGTAGATGCTAGAAACAAGAGTAGTCGAATTTTCTCTTTTTTTTTTTTTTGCGGAGAGGGAACATACTACTGCGACAAGCGTCTTATAACAACGCACAATGTTTGTTTCTTCTATATTTTTTTTTGGGGGGGAGGGGGAGGGGGATGAGTGATGTGTCTAGTCGTCAGTTGTCGAGCGCGCGATCGCTGGGTTGAATTGTAGTACGGGTTGTATGGGCAACGAGCCGCGAGCATTCGAGATGTCACTCCGCGGTTCCACTGGTCGGAGGAGGCGTGAGGATCCTTCGCTCGCTATTTATTGACTGACAGTGGTCCTGGTTTCGGAACATGCTCCTCCCATCGCCGGAGATGATTTAAACTCGGCGTGTTGCGATCTTTGAATGCCTTTGAATAAGAAAATTGGCCGCGTATTCGTCATGGTTTAGGGATTTCTAGGATGCTTCGAGTCAGCAGAGTGACTTATCGTCATGTTTAGGCGATCTTAGGAACCTCCTCAGGGCACCTTTCAGTCGGGAGGACCTTATTGAAGAGCATTCTAGCTAGTTAGAACTTTCTATTCGGAGAGAGCCATTTCGAATATGGTAGACAATTTTTGATCTTTTAATTTCTGCTCTTATTTCTAAGGTCTTCAGCTAAGCTCTTCCCACTAACTTTGTGGCTTATAATTTAGTGCTGTAGTTAATAAAAAAAAATCGGCAGAGACAGTCAAAAGTGCTTGCGTGTGGGAATGCGAAAGCATTATGGTCCCTTTGGTGACAAACCTTTAGTCAGCCAGAACCGTGGAGCCGCCGTGGCGTCGGGGAAGCGTGCTCGTCTCGCACCCCGGAGGTCCGGGTTCAATTCTCACCCAGACCGAAATGTACCAAATTTTATTTTCAAAGTTATTAATTTTTTTTTGTTTACAGGAACGTCCCTGAAAAGTTTGGCGTCAATCCAAGCATTTTTGACGTGGTTTTACTTTTTGCGCCGTCGGCCATTTTCGGTACCATCGTTCGGTCACGCCGCTGACGACGCCGGATTTTCGCGTAATGGGCATATAATGCTTTCGCATTAATAAACCGAGCAGCAAGCTTTTGGAGACTTTCCAGTTTATTGATACCACCTTTCGTGAAAAGGCACCTCGCCGAGTTTCCTTATTCCAATATAGGTCTCACAAAAGTCTTGTATGCGATAAATTTAGTGTCCGAATCCGCAAATTTTAATTTTCTTCTCAATGCAAACAATGTGCCTCTGGCTTTGGTTATCGTAGTTTCTAGATGTTGATTCCAGTTTAGTTTATTATTGAAGAGAAGTTCTAAATACTTCTATTGTTCCACACGTCTTTCATGTTGCCGGTCTAGTGTGTAAATAAAATGCATCAGGTTCTTTTGACATGAAACAGACATGATAGCCGTTTTATCATAATTAAATTTCATTTGACATTCATTGGTCCAGTCTTATATTGCCGCAAGTTCTTCCGGCAGTCTAAGATTATCCCATTTGTTTTTTATTTTATGGTATATTATGCAGTCATCTGCAAACAACCTCAGTGGAACTTTATTACTGATTCATATATCGTTAATACACATTAAAAACAAAAGAGGTCCAAGCGCGGAGTCCTGGGCTGATATGACGGCAAGTCTGCCAGAATCCAATTTAATGTAGCTAACGTCAGGCACGTAGCCAGGATTTTGTTTCGGAGGGGGGGGGGGGGGCGCCCATGACAAAATGCTGTATGAGGGGAGGGGAGAGAAGGCCCTGCAAAATGGAAGATTTCGGGGGGGGGGGGGGGGGGGCCTGGGCCCCATTTCCCTCCTTCTGGCTACGTGCCTGGTTAACGTATTGACTTCTGTTGGATTAATATTCGGAGATCTAGTTTAAAATCTGCGTATTTATGAGTAGGTTTTATAATTTTGCTAACAATTTTGGATGCGATACCTTATCGAATACCTTTGATAAATTCAAGTACACCATTTCAGTTTGGCCCGTTTCATTAGTTGTTTTCGCCACACTAGGCTTTGTTCGAACTTTAGAGCCTCAGCGAAGTGCCAACAACAAGCAGCCTTTTTTTTCATCCTCTGATTCCACTTTCTACTGTATGAGTGAGAGTTTTACGTGTCTTTGTTAAATAGAGATAGGCAGTAACTAATTTTCCCGCACCGTTATTTTTTTTTTCGAAGAATAAGTTATTATGATCTCGTGATAATTTCCCACGCAGTTCTTAGCCTGCACTCTTTCGTCAACGATGTTGTCAATCCATCTCTGCGCCGCAGAGATTTACCGCCCAACCTACCCCTTCTTCTTCTTGTTTCTTTTACAGTCGCACCACGCGGCTGAGAGAAGCGTGCATCGATCTAATTACATCGACTAGCAGGATTATCGATTTTAGCTCATCAAAGTTTGTCGAGGGAACCGGGAGACAAAGCGTCCTTCATCGAGCGGATCGATTTGTTGCTATCCCCGAAACGCTCCACTGCATCGAGTGCAGACTGTATACGGACAGACAAAACAAAAACAAAACAAAAGAACAAGAAGCAAAAGTTCCTCAGCCGAGTATAGCATGGACATGCGTCCGTGTAGCAGATAGCATCACCGCCCACCGGCCCAAACGGCGGCTGCTCCCATCCATCATCCTTCGGTTGGCGCAGACATTGTTTGAGCTCCCTGCGGGTTGCACATGTGCAAGGCGCAGTGCAGGCTCGTGTTGCATTGGGAGGGACAGTGGAGCCCTCCGAAAGAAGCGCCGGAAGCGTCTCCTCCGCCCAATCTCGTCGCTTTTGCTCAGGCTGAACGTGTCCGCTCTACTGCATGCAGTTTGCGCGTCCCTCCAGTTCGTTCATGTGTTTGTCCTATAGCGCGCTAAACTTTGGTAGACTCGTTGCGTGTGCTTTCAGCTGCCACCGCAAGTTCGCTTACGAAATTTCACGTCAGCTTTAAAGCAGGCGTACACGAGATTTAATGTTTCCTTTTTTTGCTTATCATGGTCGCAGATACTGCCATTATAATCGGTGACAGCTTAAGGAACCTGGGGTGGGGCTTATTCAATTCTTGCCTCGTGATTGGCTCTCCGGCGTTTTTATCGGCCGATGCCGTGATCTGATTGGCTGCTGAGCGTAAATGAGATGCACTCGCTACACCCGCGCTTCTATATCTCTCAGTGACTCTAGATTCTGTACCTGGTTCCCAATTTGACGAGCGACTCCGGAAAATATATTTAGGTGGCATAAGCCTTGGGGTTGGAAAATAATATAAACCTTAGAGATATTCCCCAATCCTGAACGTTCAAAATGTAGCCTCGCCGCTAAATCAGATGCTGCCTTTTCAGTGAGAAAATATTGAAGCAGAAAGTTGCAAGTAGTCTTGACGACTTTCTTCCATTCATTTTTATGCAAAATAAAAATTAAAAAAAAAGTAAGAGAGGAAATTTGGCGTTTGCTTATTTGTGTTGCGTTGTTCTCTGTACCGTTGAACTGTACAAATGTAAGCCCAGCGATGTAGCCATGTGCAGCAGAGTAGAGCGAGACAAAATTAGATTGGCGCTTACCAGGCGTCGCTGGGTTCCGACTCGAGGTCTGAGTAACTGTCGTCTCCCAGGCGCCTGTTGAAGTAGCGCTGCAAGGCGACCACCACCGGGTGCATGTCGGCTGTGCGGTGCTGGCTGGTACTGCTGGGGTTCCAGTCAACAAAAATAAAGCAAAAACGTGAGTGTCTCCTTACGCTTCGCGTCTTTGAGGAACACGTATCACAGCAGCAAGGAGAACTTGGGAAATCACTATGCCTAGAACCCGAGGCTTCCGTGTAGAGCTGAACACAATTGCTGGTAGCTCCGCGTTCTCGGGGCATCCACATTTAAAGTAGGGGTTGGCAGAGTTTGACAGTTGACAATCACAAAAAATCCCAAGTAAATGTTTTATATACAAGTATATATATATTTTTTTAAAGCCAAAGTGATTATATCCGCAGACATTTTAGGGAAATTTTCCGACCTTGCTTTGTGCACGCACAAGCTGTCATGTCTTGGACGTCGCGTTAAGCCGGTGTCACACTTTTTATGCATCATAGAAAAGACAGCTGCATACAGATTCGAACTCGAGTCACCTCGAAATCCGTGCTTCGAAGGCCGCATGACAATGAGTTCAAAGAGAAAACGTGGCACGCGGCATTCGAACCACGGATAATGCGGTGACTCGTGTTTGCCGGACTGTCTTTTGTATCGTTGTATAGGAGCAGTGTGACTCTCCGGCTTTAGATCGAGTTCAGTTGACTGTGGCACAATGCACTCAGGAATGGTTATGAAGTTATATACCAAAACACACAAAAAACAAAAAACATCACGTCCCTTGGCATGCACACCACTCATGTGGGTGTATGAGCTTTGTTGGAGACATGGAACTCGGCTGTACATTGCTCTCCAATATAGACGCTTTCCAGCACCTATGCATGGGCGCCGCCATAACCGACCTTCAGTTTTTGTTTCCTCTTATTGCATCTACTTCACTTCATCATTATCATAGCAGGCCAGGTTACTGTCATTTCAGATTCTATTGTAGTCTTTTTCTTTATAGCATTGGCCTTTGTGGAGGCTCTTCAACGCTCGTTTCAGTGGCTCGGCATCTTGGTAAGACAAGAGAAGGTCGGCAATGGCGGCCGTGATTTGGCGCGTGTAAAGCGTCTATAAAATGTCCGAGCTCCAAATTCTAGTTCGTGCAGCGGGAGGACCCTAGAAAGTTTTGAAGGTTACCATCGCGAGAGTGGGAAAATTTCGTGGGTGTCAGGAGAGTGAGAGTTAATGTCCTTAGAACAGACGATAATGATGGTGCCACACACTGTCTCAGGAAGCGCGCAATTTCCAAAATCAAACATAATAAAAATAAAAAAACACCATGAAGTCTATACGGAAACTCATGCAGATGCTCACCCCAGCATAAGCGGGCGGGCAAGTTTGCACGAATACAAATTTATAATATAGTATGTTACGATATATTAACTGAAAGAGAGGATTCTCCTTCAAATTCCCAGAAAATATGGCGTCAGTGCGTCACCTAGTACGAATGCACAATTTTTCAGACGCCGCATAAAGGGATGAGCATGCGTCAGCGTCTTTTCTTTAAAGACTAGCGCCCACAAAAACAAACTTCTGCCTAATGGGTTGAAGGGCTGTTTTTTTCCGAGCTGAGTATCTCATGTAACTCCACATGCTGCAACATACCTTCATTATAGGCATTCTTATCTCGGCATAACAAAACCTGAGAGTTCGTGGTTGATGGCCCACGACAAAGGATTACAATAATTACCCAGCAAAGGTGTTTAGAGCGAATGTTAAAACGAAACATGGTAGAACTCTTCTCACCTTTGAACATCCTCGGTCCCGCTGCGTAAGTCAAAGCTTCCCATGAGGAGCTGCTCCAATTCGTCGATGAATGTTTTGTACTGGCCACTCTTTGAGTTTGGGTACAACTGAAAGAATCGGAAACCGGTTTCGACAGGAGTTAATGATTTGACGTGCGCTATCTTGGACGTAGAACGTTCAGTGAGCATCTGTCAAATAACCCGCGATAGACGAAAGAAGCTAGAGTCTTCAAGCCGGTCCACACAGCATTGTTTTCTTACGTTGCGTTATGTTCCGAAAACTCACGCCGGTTTACGTCGAGAGTCAGCGAGACATCTGTGCTTCGCACGAAACGTGGCAACCAGTTCAAGTAGTTGATTTTTGCGGGACATTCGAGGCACTGATGTTCCGGTGACTTTTACGTAACGTAAGAAAACGCAAGTAAATGTTCCTGTGTGAAGCATACTTTAAACTCCTGGGCACGCAAAAAAAAAAAAACACCACGCTTCAACAAGGCAAGTTTCAATTGAAATAAGAGTCAAAATGCAGGCGAGCTGGTGAACAATCATGATTAAGAAATAAAACCTTGAGACAAAGAGACAAAAGGGACATACAGACCACCGTCTAGGGTGCCTCAATGACCTTCTGTTTTGGGGTGATGCCACTCTTTGTAGTACGCGATGCCGACAGCACGCGCTCACGGGTAAAATACAAAGAAATCTACGAAAACAAAATGTCTCCATAGCACAGTCAAAGCCGCAAACGCGTGCAGGGACACGCTCTTTCACGCGCTTCTGAACAAAAAAGAAAAATAAAAGTGTGGGACAAAATGGCCAGATGTCTCCACCCTAAGCAAAGCGCACATGAAGGCACCCTCCACGTATGTTTCCCTTTGGTTTCCTTGTCTCAAGGTTTTATTTCTTAATTAAATACGCCTAGATGCCTAGCTTTTCGCTCAAAACTCGGAGCACCAGTACCCGTAATCTAGGGAGGGATCGAGCTCGGCAAACCAAAAATGACGAGATTCTTTTTTTTTTTTTAAGGAAAAAAGTGGGCATTGAGACAGTGAGTACGAGGTGTCAACATGCTCACGTAATGCACGAAGATCGCAGTAACCGACTCTGCCAGAGTTGCTTATTATATCGTAAATCGCAGATATTAATATAGAAAAAAAACAAAAACTTTTAATGATTCCAGTTGCATGCGAGAGAAAGTCGAGATCAAATTTTAATGGGCGCTCTTGTATAACGGAGCATTCCGCAACATCGGCCATTAACTCCAGAAATCGACATTCATGGGAAGCACGCGTCTGCAGTTCGGCTTACAATAATGCCTCGGAAATATGACCATTTCTAGTCGCCTTCTAGAATATCGTGCAACAAATTATTCCACGATGAAAAACCGGAGGTTGGGAAGATATAAAAGAAACGGACGAGCACACGCATTGACTCGAACAGTGTATGTGCTTGTCCTTTTGCTTTTTTTATCGGTTTCCAGTCTTGGTCTTTTCATTATGAAATAATTCACAAGCTTACATGCGTTTTTGATTTTTTTTCTAATTTACAATTAAAGCGCCAACTTAAAAATTGATATGGAAACTTTATAATTTGCTCCTGGCAATTAGTTCGAGTCATAATAGGAATAAAATAGGAAATTTGCACGACGACCATGCCTGAGAAACTGTGGATCTACGCAATACCGTGCCTGGTTTTCAATCAGATATGTACAGGTTACCCCAGAAAAGTAACTAAATACGTTACTCGTTATCCATTCTCAAAAGAAACATGTTATGTTACCTCAAATGTAACTATTTACTTTTCTCGTTACTATGACGACCACATGTGCAAATTCTTTTGTTTCATGCTTTATTTTTTTTTTTTTCAGTAGTCGTTACGTTTAAGTAGTGGCTGCTTACGTTTCCCCGCTTCCTTGAAAATACATTTCCGGCTACGCTGAAGAGTCGATCTGCTGACGCGCTTGAAGGAACGACAGTGTTATGCTTCAGCAAGAGCGGGTGATTCTGGGATTCCCTCTCTCTCTTTTGTTCTCTCTGCTTCTAGAGTTCCAGAAGTTGACAATGGGTTCTGTGCCTTCCCGTGTTAGCAACCTCCGGGTTTACATTCGCTCTGTACACGATTTTGGGAGGTTCAACCAACGAACCTTATTGTGTTCGCTGTGTGAAGGACATCTCCAGCTGTAGAGTTCGACTGGCGTTTTCAGCCATAAACGTTGCTACACTGTCATACTGTTTAATTTTTTTTTTTTGGGGGGGGGGCGGGGGGGGGGGTTCCCATCTGTCTTTGCCGCAATAGATGCGTACTCAGGTTAGAATTAAAACGACGCTGTTTAAACGGTGTTGTTCACGTTACTCCTCCAAAGTAACAAAAAAAAACGTTACTTGTTACTTGGCCTTAAAAGTAACTAAGTACGTTACTCATTTCTTTTCTAAAAAAAAGTAACTAAATACTTTACCCGTTACCAAAAAGTAACTAGGTAGGAGTAACTCGTTACTAGTAACGCGTTACGTACATGTCTGTTCTCAATTCACTAGGAGTAAATTGCAGTTACCAAGTGACATTCGATACACTCGTAAGAGTACTTAACCTCTGGTGCCGCTCCCGTTACGTGGCTAAATGTCTGAGTGACGCAGCAATAATAAAATTGCCAGGGAACCGACAAGAAATAATTAAAACAATGCGCGTTCTCGTCGTGCCCCCAGGCGCTTTTATGATTGCTGTAATGGCTCATTTATTCATTCTACAGCAGTCCAAGTGACGCCAAAGTTTCAATTGTGTGTTCTTGAAAACAACCCGGCTGCCCTAACTTGGCTAAAACATATCTAATAATAATAATAAAAATAACGGACATCATTGAAAGGGCTACAACAGAATGTCGTGCTCATCATGTGATAAACTTAAGGCATCTCGTGAACGCTGCTTGTCATGTAACATCGTTCTTATTCTACCACCATGTCGCGTACCACGAGCAATTTCTATTCGTCGTCTACAGACAGCCAGTGGTGTGCCCGGCTTGACCGCCTAACTAACTAGTCTCCCTCCTGCTCAATACAACAAGAAGAAAAAAATGCAGTAGTTTTTTACGAGACGGTTATGTCTACTGCGATATAAATGACCGCGTTCGACCCTCGGGATATTACGCAGCACACCGCGAGCGATAAATGTGCTCGGCATGCAACGTCCCACCGATGCAAATAACGCGCACTCCCAGAAACGCTGACCATACGGACGCTTCGAAAGGTGCGTGACACGCAATTTGGCGAAGTGCGTGGGCCGCTGCGCTCGTGGAAACCGGTCACCTTTGAGGGACAGAACCGTTGGTTCATCACTTGCGCTGATTGAACGATTATGCTTGAGCACGGTGGAGGACCACGACTGTGGGTACTACAGTTAGACCCGTAAAATATCTTAATCGTATTTAAAGCTAGTGGATGTTGGGGCTGTATAAATTTATAGAGCGACAACTTAAAATAAGAACTGGTTCAGTGTTTCGCGCAGGTTAATTTGCTTTGCTGTTGATTAGCGATAACTGTCCACAGCAAATGTGTTACGAATCGGAGCAACGCAACCTATTTAATGTAATTAATCTTATTTCGTAAGAAAACAACAACAACATCAGTTATGAGTGATGCAGATGATAGGAGAATATCTATGTAACAGAAATTTTTGGCTCGTTCTTTTTTAAATAAAAAAGTGCATAATTCGCAGATTAATGGCAAACAGCCACCGGCGAGACATTGTGAAATATCCGTGGGAAATATGTTCCCAAAGAATAGGCGCTCGCAGCTTTTACTTCTTGCTTAATGGGACGTATGGGTAGTGACAGCGTGTGCTATAAATAAATTACCAGGCTTACAGATTATTTCTACAAAAATACAAAAACGTTTGTGAAGTGTGGTGGTAGAGGAGCGAATTTTCGTTAAACTGTCGGGCGGATGTTTGAAGCCAGCAACACTGCCACTACTGGTGGTTTTAACAAGCTTTATTCTTCTCTTTGCCGTAACAAAATCGAGTAATCTCCCCTATCACAGAGTGCCCATTAATGACTGATATTTCTAGAAATGCTGCGTCACCAGCTGATAACTACTGGGTGATTCAAGGGGAGGCTAGGCTCTTTAAAATCGACCGCAACGGGTTCTTAACCTATCGCGCTACGACTTTGTGCAGCGTTGCCCACAGATGGTGCATTTTTTTGTAAAAATTTGCAAAGAGCGAACTTACCTGAGGAAAAAGTAAAGAAAGAAAAGGCTTAGCTCCTATGGAAACGCAGCGACGCCACCGGTCTTCAAACAACACGGCGCCGTTTCGCACGGGAGACAAGAGATGGCGTCAAGCGGTCGCGACGCCAACTGCCGCCAACGAACGAGCATACGGCGCCGAGAGCCGGCGTGTTTAGCAGACGATCCTTTCGACTCAAAAGCGGCTCGCGTTCCGCAGGCGGCGACAGTCGCAGAAACAAAACAGGCGCGGTAACAACAAGGAACTGCAGTTCCTTGTCTGCTAAACACGCCGGCTCTCGGCGTCGTATGCTCGTTCGTTGGCGGCAGTTGGCGTCGCGACCGCTTGCGCCATCTCTTGTCTCCGTGCGAAACGGCGCCGTGTTGTTTGAAGACCGGTGGCGTCGCTGCGTTTCCATAGGAGCGTAGCCTTTTCTTTCTTTACTTTTTCCTCAGGTAAGTTCGCTCTTTGCAAATTTTACAAAAAAAATGCACCATCTGTGGGCGACGCTGCACAAAATCGTAGCGCGATAGGTTAAGAAACCGAATTTCGCGGTCGATTTGAAGAGGCTGGCCTCCTTGAATCACCCGGTAGATAACACTAAAATAGACTTGCGTCATATTCTTTGGCGTTGGCCTGTGCTTGGCTCACATCTGGGACATTCTTTTTATAATTTGCATCTTGTCCCTTCTTCTACCCCCCCCCCCCCTTTTCCCCCCTTATATTCGACATGTTATATTCCCCGTATTGCTGGTTTGTATAATGCCCGGTTGGTACGGTACAGTTCTCCCCAAAGTTATACGGAACGCGCAAACGGCTTCTTATCTCTCGGGAGTGCGATCCTGGCGACATCTGAAGAACTGCTCCATGACGTATAGCGCTCAGTGGAACAACTCGAGCAGAGGAGGCCGCTCGCTCAAGGTCGACATCGCGGCTGGACCGGGGACACAGCAGCGATTTGTATAGCGGCCAATAGTATAAGCATAGTTGTAAACCCGAGACTGCATGGGAATACGGACAACGGACAAAAACACATGAACGACACGAACTTCGTCCGTGTCGTTCTGTCCCTTGTCCGAATCTCCAGTCTCGGGTCTACAACTATGCTCAATATACACCAGCTAGCCTGCACCCTATCCATTGCCTCAATATTATACACTTTTCGCCACTTTTTAGCACGAGTGCGCCTAGGTGACTACCAAAATCATGAGTTATTGGATTACTCATGCAGTAGAAACATGATGTCTACCGATTCAGTCACCCAATCACTTCCGATTATTCGAGCGAGATATCTGCCAGATGCGTCGGATGCCACCCGTGGACATGTGTGAGTGACGTCATTATGGCGCTGCAGTTGGATTAATACCATCACTCTGGCTTAAGGTAGATCAAGTATGTTCCACGTCAACGTCTTGCGCAGGCAACACCATTTTCGTATTGGTTACTTATAATGACGCATTTAAAGAACTGAGAAGGAAGCTACCCGGGAAACCGAAATTTATTTTGTGTGTGTTTTTGTTTGCCCTGATAGATGCGTTTGGACGATCAAACGAATGTACGTGGATTATATAATAGAGAACCCGGATTCCAAATAAGCATATACGTATGTTTCTGAAAAAAAAACACATTTAATGACTTTTTTAAACGTTTTATATGTTCAAATATTTCGTTGCTGATCGATTGTAACATTTTTAATTTCTTAAAATAAACCGCCTTCTTGAAATTTCATGAACTACAGAAGCTCACATTTTTGTCATTTGCTAGAGGTTGACAACAGGCATTTTTGTCCTTCTTAAAGTGCCTAGATTTAATAATTTATTTGTACATACAACGTTCTCCAATAGGAGACAAGGTAGGAGTGGAGGGAAACACAGTTGTCCTACAGTCGACAATGCCTAGACAACAGAAAACAAAAAAATATATATGGGAATCCATATAGCAAGAATACACATCTATCTATATTAAGAAGCAATGTGCAAACTACAACTGAAAACACCAAGCATAGAAGGACAATTACGGAGCGCCAAGCACAAAGTTATCAAACATTATACAGGTGGTTGCTTACACGATGAACAAAGGCTGTTAAACTGCATAGATAAAAATATTTTCTCTGGAAGTGTATTCTCCTCGCAAATTGTTTTTGAGAAAAAAAAAGTACTTGAAAGCATCGATTTTGCTACTATAATCAGTGAATGCCTTGGTGTTTCGATGCCTGGATGGGTATCGCGTGACTCCTAATTGCGTGAGGTATGTAGGTATATCTAAATTTACATAACCAGAAACTAAGCTGTGTAGAAATTTCAATCTGTCCGCCCTGTGTCTATTTTGAAGTGGGAACAGACCGGCCCGATCGTAAAGAGCGGAGACAGATCCCAGGCTATACTTCTCAACCTACGATGGACCAAAGGGAAAAAAACTACGGACGGCCAGATCCAATCACGAGCCACTTAGAAATTGTGTGGTATTTCGCTTCGATGCACGTATCGGTGCCCGCGTCTTGGATCACTGATGGGGATGGGTGAACAGTGGTTCGAATCGAATAGCACTGAGGGACTCAACAGTTTTGCCTTGCAAAGAAAGCCACGACATACAGGCTCTTTACAGTGTCGAAGCTATAGAGATGAGGCATTGCTTTTTAATTCGGAGCATTGTTCGTCTATCCGGCTAATCAATGTTAAGCATGTCATAGTTTAGCTTGGAACGTGATTGGACCTGGCGGCCCGTGGCTTTGGCCTTTAGTCCATGCTAGGATGAGACAAAGTATACTGTCTTTATTACAAATAAAGCGCAAGGCTCTTCTCTGTAAAGTTTCTAGTAAAGAAATGTTTTGCGCAGTGTGAGGGTCCCATTAAATAGGTGCGCGTACTCAAGTGCAGATATAACAAAAGTTTTATAAGATGTTGATTTTACGTCTACACTAGAATGTTTAAAATTCCTACGGAGGTACCAACGCTTCGACAGATAATGACAAGTTTAGTAAGTTCCAACTCAAGAAGGCAGGGCGAGGGAAAGGAAGGCTGGGGAGGAAGAAAGAGACGGAACGCTGGAGAAGAGAGGGGGAAACCTCCTCCTCTCTTTAGCGTTCCGTCTGCTTCCTCCTCCCCGGCCTTCCTTTTACTTGCCCTACCTTCTTGAGTTGGAACGTACTATAGTACAGACGTATCAATCATGGAGCTATGATTGATGCATAGATCTATCTTATTAGAGAGAGAAAAAAAAGTAAGAAAGAATGCAGCACACCTCAGAATTTTAGATCCTTTATCTGAATACCAGAAGCAGGACTGGAGACTTCGGAGACGTGGCTTTGAACAAGACACGACGCTACTTTTAGAACTCCCCGCACGTTAAAACACACCAAACTGTCAACAAGAAAAAAAAAAGTAACAGAAAAACGCCAGAAACAAGAAGACAGTTTTTTTTTTTTGCGGCTTGTTTAAAGAGACCGCCCGGCGCCTCGTGAGTAGCTCGAGCATTAGCCCGATTGCCGTCTCCTGCTGCAGGCTGGTAACACACGCACTCACAACACAAACACAAAAGAAAGTTGCGCCACTTTGGGGAATGAACTTTCTTTCTGCTCGGGATCTTCCCCGCCAGCTGGCCCTGTACCCACGGCTGGAGGCGCGAACGGAGACGCGTCTCAAGCCAGGCGAATCACGTACTACGCCTCGAGCATCGTATACTCCGCCCATTGTCTCGCGTTACCCCAAGCGTCGCGAAGCAACCGGGATTGGCGGCGGCGACGACCCGCTCACGCCGTTATCGACTGTCACTCCGCTTCGGCCCCAAGCTGACAGTGGAGTCGAAGCTACGGGCTCGTTGGACCAGTCGTACGCCCAGCTTTCGCCACGGGATCACGCTCCCGCTCGTACCCACGTAGTGTGCCTAGATTACAGAGTGTTCCCGACGGATCGGTCGCCATCACGTGGTTTATATGGGCCGCATTTGCAACGCGGGCGGCGGCGAGGAGTTGACGAAGGCGGATATCGTCTGCAATGAGTCTTCGACTTTAAGCCCACTTTCCACGCCAACGCAGATCATGCGCACTTGCAACCAATATGCACAAGAAGCAATTGTAATTTGTAAATGCTTCCCATGGTTCGGGTTGCTCCTTCTCTTTAATCTAGGCTCCCTCTACCCCACGCGCAAAGACAGAAAGAGAGAGCGGAGTCAGGTGATGGAAGGGAGGCCGCTGATTGGTCCCGCGAGCGCGTAGCTTTCACTGCACTGTCAGTTTAGGGGTGAAACGGAGTGTAAGCCAGGGTAGCGAAACCGGAAGCGTCTAAACAGACTTGCGAGCACGGCCCCGAACCGCTGACTCGGTCGCTATACACGTCCTTATCGGCACCCGGGGCCGAAGCGAACATTCTGCAAATCAAGTGGCACCTGAAGTTATCCGGGTTCTGGACACGTCTGCGCTGCCGCGTATTGTGGCAGCCTGCAGAGAAACACGCCGACTGCAGTCGTGTGGAATGGAACTGCGCTGCGATTCGAGATACACTCTCTGGACTAGGAAGCGTCGGAGAGGGGAGAGCGGCCGCGAGTCAACGATCGCCGGCTGTTTTTCCGGTAGGAGTCGATGTCGTACCGGTAGCCGCACTGCGGTGTCAACGGTTGTTAGATTACTTTTTATTGGGAGTACGTCAGTCGGTGAGCCATTCCGCCGAATAAACTTTGTATAGGTGAATGCAGAGAGTTTCTAATGTTTTGTCTATGTCGCTTCCTCCTGACCAGGCAAAGAGCTGCCGAACTTTTTCCTTCAAGTTGGAGTGTGTCCACTGTCAGTCTGAACAGCAAAATAAGTTTTAAAGGTCTCCATGACCAAGAAAAGCAGATAATAATAATAACTAAAACAAAATTAAATTACGTTACCCGAAACCAGAACTAGACAGTCATGCCCGCTGTTCCACCCCATATCGGCTATGGTTAAGGACGACGACGGTGACTACGATTCAAATGATTTTTTTCCTGAGTCAATCGGTGATCGAGCGTTGATGAGGAACTTTTGTGCGAAACTGACAGTAGTTTGCGAAACTTTGTGCGAACTGA
Source organism: Ixodes ricinus (assembly GCA_037355805.1). Taxonomy (NCBI): domain Eukaryota; kingdom Metazoa; phylum Arthropoda; class Arachnida; order Ixodida; family Ixodidae; genus Ixodes; species Ixodes ricinus. The sequence goes on along the minus strand of JAZHYW010038724.1, from coordinate 11,060 downwards.
CGTCGGTTGTAGGTGAAGGCCCGTTCATACACTGGCATTTGACTCCTACCGACCAAGACAAGATCGGGTTTTAAGCCTCTTAGGACGGCTTATATACGACCGGATGCGCAGCATTGCAGCCGGTTTCTAAGCCGTCACAAAAGGCTTAAAAGACCGGTCTTGTCTCGGTCGGTCGGAGTGAAGCGCAAGTGTGTGAACGGGCCTTAACGCCGTTACTTGAAAATCGTTACGTTACAGTCGAAATTGAGGCGGTTATGCTCTAAATTGACGGGGGAGCGCTGATGCGTATGATTGGGATAAATACATATTTTTTATAGTTTCCTAGGAAGGGTAAGCTACACTCCACTCATTCGCATTAGGCAGAGCGCGAACAATGTCAAATCCTCTACTAGCGGTGTGGACACGTCTCGTCCGAGGGAACGCATCTGCATCGAACTGCCCACGCTGTTACTCAGTCGCGCGACTTTTAACGTAAGAAAGGAATGTTAAAGTATAAAAAAATTAGATTAATTCGTTAATTTGAAATGTAATATTTAGCGAATTACGGCAGTACGCAACACGCCTGGCCGAGAAAACTCACCGGACATTAATCGAAGCGCGTAGGAACTTTGGCATATCCGCGCAGCGTAAAAGACTAATTAGAACGACAAGACTATATCACTGCCAATATGCGATAGTCGCGAAAGAGGGCACTATAAGCGGGAGGTAAACGATAACGCGACGGAATTTAAACAAATGGTTACACGTACAGACACGAAGGGACTAAGAATGGCAATGCTGGAGATGACTATGTTCGACGAATAATATGGGCGAGAGGACCCGCGGTACGATGAAGTTTCTCTCTCGTTCTGTCTGGAATCTTAGTTGGCGCAATCGCGGAGCGCGTCGCGGAGCCGTTTCATTGCGCACACCTCTTTTCGCACCGCTATCGGCGGGTCTGCTGGAAGCGGGCTGTTAGGCTGAGCCTATAGGTGGCGCAAGCTGCCGCCCGTTGCGAAGGGTATAGCCATTACCATCCATCCATCCATCCATCCCTCCGGGCCAGGTTTCATCGGAAAGACCGCGGCCAGCCGCGGGTCGGTCGGAAGACTTCCTGGTTTGGAAACTCCTGGATGGCAACCCCAGAAATACAAGGAGCCCCGTGACCATGCACTTTTGGCGCTGCTTTATTAGTTCCGTCGGATCCTCGGCTGCGGTCGAACTTTTAAAGTTTAACGGAGTAAAGTGTTCGAATACACTCTACTGCCTCTCACAAGTTGTCTTCGGTGTTTGTGAACGTACGAGCCCGAGCGCGTCGGATTGGGTCGTTCCGCGACGACGCTGTTCGTGAGAGTGCGCCGAGCAACGAGCTTGTGAAAGTAACCATATAGAGCAGTGAAAAACTCCTTTTTAAAAGCGACTTTTCGATTAAACTTGCGAGACAGAGATGAACGCGATATAGCTTCAAAACGGGACCTCGTTATCCTCCAGGGTCACGTACGACGAATTTGAGAGCCGAAGCCATGTCGTCCTAACACTTAAAAAAGAGAAGAAATAGAGAAATAAGTACCCACACGATAGGGCCGTAAAAATAACGTTTCATGGATGTGCAGGTAGGGGAAGAGCGAGGCAGTTATGAAATTACCCTCGCGTCTCTAGAGAAACGTTTTCTCGACTATTTATTTTAGCGGGTCCGGAATCTTCGTGGTTTGAAGTGGAATTACCGTAGACCCGACGCCGGGAGCCAATCGATGCGAGCGAAGCAACTTAGAAATCAACCAATCCTAAGGTCGCTTTGGAAAACATCCCCTCCGGCCGATATTTATTTTGACGAAGATATTTCTAGCTCAACGTATTTTCTATTTTCTTGAATGACTTTTTTTTTCTTCTTTAAATAAACCCACGCAGTCTGAAAGTCAGTGCAAGAAGCGAAAAAGAAAAACACACGCACACACACACACACGTAAAGATATAAGAGGATGTCGTAACATTAAATAACTTTCGTCATTACAAAAACGTGACCATGAACCGAGGAATGCTTTCCCAGTACGTATTTGACATGTATCTTGGGAAAGACGTGGGGTTATTTGATTTGAGACCTCACTTTAATTATTTGCCGGACTCGGTGCTATGGATATAATCGCAAATGGATCCTTATTTGTACAGTCGCTTAATCAGCGAGGGAAGTTGTATTTATTTAATTTTAACGATTCTACCTGTAAAGTAGTTTTAGACTTGTCGCTCTCAAGTTTTGAGCAGCACCCCTGGTGAGCAAACTCGAATCTCTGTAGGTCGCGTTTTCGTTCTACGTCGTGTTGCGTCCTTTCAAATGCTCCGTTAGTATGGTGCCTGGAACGAGTCTGGTGTGTCTGCCGCCCCCCCCCCCCCCCAAAAAAAAGAAGTGGTTTCTCTATTTCCGTTTTATGACGTCATACAAGTGTCATGCTGTCGCCGGTCGCGATCCTGGCGGTGTCCCAGCAGTTTAGTGCTTGTGGACAGAGGCTGAGCGACGCTGACAGACGCTAGTTTACGACCGTGGATCGTGTCTGGTGGGACGACGCGGAGCGCGAGTTTGTCTGCTTCTTTTGCAGGGGTTGTGGCGACGTCAGAACGCCGAGCTCTGATTGGCTCTGATCTGAAGGATAGTGGGTAGACCTCGATGATAGCTGCTTCGAGGTCTACCCACTATCCTCCCAATCGGAGCCAATCAGAGCTCGGCGTTCTGACGTCACCAGAACCCCTGCAAAAGAAGCAGACGAACTTGCGCTCCGCATAGGACGCCGCTTCACGTCAGCATTAAAAGGGAGCGTCTCGCGTACGGTAGTGAAGGCGTCTCTTTCGTGGTCACGTGTCGTGCAGAGCTCTGGTGTCGTGGACGCTACAGTGCCCCCTGTCCGAGAGAAACAGGCCTACGGTTCCCGACAGCGAAGAAACCGCGGGGCTGGAGAGTCCCGGACAACTCATTATGGCTCCGCCGCAAATAATATGGCGGCCGCCAAGAACGCCGAAGGTTGAATCATGGAAGAAGAAGCGGGATCATCGAAGGCCACGCCCTGCGTTTATTAAGCTGTCTTTGAGTATAATAATTTTTTGAGTTCATTAAAATAAAGTATTTTGGGGGATCAAACGAAAACAATAACAGAAAAAGGATGACGCAGTACAGAGCAGGTATCCCGCCTCTGGGCCATTGCGACTCAGGCGGTCTGCCTGCTTTGCGGGCTAGATGCATAAGCCAACTATCGCACCCGCTGGTGCGATAATCCTGACTTATGGAACTTAACACCCTTAAATGTAGATCCATGAGAGCGTCCCGTCAAAATAACACTTGTCCCTCCTACTGTATTAATAACTCCACCTTTCTTTCTGTGTCAACCTATAAATATCTCGGTGTTCATATAACTAGTGATCTCTCCTGGAACATCCATGTCGAATATATCACTAAAAACGCTAATCGCTTATTAGGCTGTCTCAGAAGAAACGTTTCCCTTGCCCCTGTCTCACTTAAACTTCTCCTATATAAAACTTTAGTGCGCACCAAACTTGAATATGCAGGCTCTATCTGGAACCCCAGCGTATCCCTAGCATCATCCATTGAATCGATTCAAAATCGCTCCGCATGTTTTATACTTCCTAACTATCACCGTACAGTCAGCGTCACCTCCATGAAAGCGTCTCTATATTTGCCCAACCTCTCCTTTCGTAGAAAAATAGCTCGCCTCTGCTTATTTTACAATTGATTTATCACTCTAACCCTGAACTTCGAACCTCATTATCTTCAGAACCATCATACATATCGCCGCGCACCGATCATCCACTAAAAGTAGGAATCCCCTACTGCATCACCTGCCACCTTTTATGCCTCCTTCCTGTACCCCTGACCTCCGTCGACTGGAATCGCCTTCCCGCATCCGTAGTCTCACTTACTGACGCTGCCGATTTTAAAACCGCCATAACTGATGTTCTTAATAATGTTCCATAGCGATTCTGCACCTTGTGTTTTGTTTTTGCGTTTTGTTTTCATTGTCTACTTTACTATTGATGTATAAATCCACTCTTCCTCTGTAATGCCTTCGGGCCCTGAAAGTATAATAAATGAATTGAAATGAAAATGTAAAAGGTATAGCCGCTACCATTCACGCGTACATCTATCTGGCTTCACTTTGGGCCAACACTGTCTCACCCACCAGTCAAGCCCTGTTGTAATAGCCCATATTCGTCAAATAGTAACCGATTTCAAGTATTCAAGTTATCCTAACTAGTCGCGGTAATCGGTAATTAAATATGGTCGACGTTGTAATGAAATTACCTTTGGTACTTGTAGTAGTATACCTATACTTGCTTGGGTCCAGACGCAGCCGATGCTACAAGCACGAGCGTGTGGCCTTGAACAGTGCCTGTACTGCACGAGCGCGCGGTGCTTGGCAGGAACGCTGGAAGCCCGGAGCTCGCGCTTGCAGCATCGGCTGCGTCTGGACCCAAGCTGAAACAAAGTATGGGTTACATTCGAGAGTAAGCCCGGTTCACACAGTTGCGTTTGACTGCGTTTGACTGCGTTGCGGCAGCGAGACACCAGGACATCCCTGCTGCTTATATCGCGTGCCAGGAAGATTCTCTTGAATTGGATTCCACGCTTCATACGAAGCACAGATGTGCCGGTGACCGCTTTCGGTTCTCGCCGCAACGCAGTCAAACGCACTCAACCGCAAGTGTCTGAACCGGCCTTAACTTGTTATTTCGGTGCGGCGAGAGTACTTCTGGAACTCGGCTTTCGCACCTGCGTACAAATTCGACGCGAGTCACCGCGATATCCGTGTTTCGAATGCCGCATGTCAAAGAGTTCAAGGAGAAAACTTGCACGCGGCGTTCGAACCACGGATATTGCGGTGACTCGGGTAGACTGTCTTTTGTGTGATCTATGAGCAGTGTGACCCCCGGCTTTAGAGGTCCCATCTAAAGCGGGTTTCACATGCAGCGATTCCGCCGCCGAAATCGCTGCCGCCAGCGGCGCGGCGGCACGGATCGCGAGGTTTCATTTCACATGAGCGTTTTCTGCCGTTGCGATAGCCAATGTTGCTTGCAGAAAGCAGATGCGATCACTTTCACGGCCTCAGTCACCTCTTCCCAGAGTTTCTCTTTGGTCCCATTGTTTCTAAATGTTTTGAGCTGGGCGTCCCAAAGAACCCGACGCTTCGACACTTCACTTATAAGCAGTTCATTGAACTGGGCGCGATACATTTTGTCTTACTTGGTGGACGATCTGTGTTCAAAAAGACATGTCAATGTCGCTCAGTTCTTCTTCGTCTTTTAATTTTCTCACTAGCGCTCGCACGAGCCGCTTCCGATGAGCGTCTCTTGCTCTCGCTACAGTTGGCACTCAGGCGAGGAAAGTAAAAAGAGCCGTGTGTTTCATTCAGAAAACAAATTCCGAAGAAGGGGACAGCAATCACCCTCCTCCATAATCTCCTGAACAGTTCCGACGCCACTGCCGAAGCAAAGAAGCTCGACCCGCCGGAGAAAAAGAAACCACAAAGCAGTCGCTTACGTACTTTCCCTTCTTGTCGTCTTCTTCAAGAACGAGAAAATGCTGCCGTCCTATGCGCCAGCTTTCCCGCAATGTTTCTCCTTCTGTCACGTGATTTCCCGCCGCGCTGTGAGTGGCCAGCTGGGAAGCTGCCGCTCTGCCGCGGCGAAAAATTTCCAACCCGGTGGAACCCTGCCGCTCAGCCGCTGCGGCTGGCCAGAGCGCCGCGACGGCAGAAATCGCGCCGCTCTAGGGCCAAAATCGCTGCATGTGAAACCCGCTGACCTCGTATGTAGAGCGACGAACGACAATCATTGCTTACAGGCATGAGATGTTGCTTAATGATGTGACTTACAGCATGTTAGGAATTGTTTTTTGTACAGGATCGTTATTAACGAGCTTCAAAATAATGGTGTTTATACTTTCTTTCTGCTTAAGTCCAGACGCAGCCGACGCTACAAGTTGGTGAGACCAATCAGATAACGTCAGAATGGCACCATCATGGTGTTCGTGATGTTTCTGTACGTGTTCTATTATTGCTGAACCAATCATAAACATAAAAGGCCCAGTGACTTCCGCTTTTGACACTGCTTCATTGGTCCCGTTAGCTCGTAGCGTCGGCTGCGTCTGGACTTAAGCTGAAACGAAGTGTAGGAACACGTGGTTCTACAGAATATTGATCCGGTCGCCAAAGGATGTTGTAGTGTCAGCGTACCAAAACAAAAATCACGAGCCTTTCCACTGTGTGAAGGTGGATGACCAGCGAAGCTCTTTAGCACACGACACAGACGTTGACAGAATTTTGAACAAAGGTACGAACACATTTATTGTCTTGATCGGTGGTCATTGTGACGAAAGGTACGCACACGCATTTATTGTTGTCTCGATCGGTGCTCAATATTTGTCGTGATCGGTGGGTCATTATTTTCTTGATCGGTGGATCCTTTTATAAACATTCGCGTGGACGACTTATCGCCGCCCCGAGGAACCGGAGGAAACCAGACACGCGCGACGGGACCGCCACCCAGTGGAAAGTAGACGCGCTCGACGGGACCGCCACCCCGGGAGAGAGGAAGGAAAGGAAACTAGGCACGCAAACGGCTTGGAACGACCACAAAGAGAGGGCGGTGCGAGCATGGACATGGCCGACGCGGGTAGCACAGCGGCACATCTTCGCAAAACCCTTATTATCTATCTGAGAGACTACCGATCTTGAAAATTATGCCTATTGATAACTAATCTACTGAAAATCCATATCCAAGTAATGAGGCGTATAAGCTTTTGCACATAATTAAGCAATTTTGCATCAAATTCGGGACCTGAGTTTTTGTTGACGCAAACGAAGAATCCACGGAGCCTTAGTCATAAACATCTTCGCTGTAAAATTAGTGTCCGCCTCGATCGCTAGTGGAATTAGGCCAGCAACGTTTGCGGTATTCAATCTGTCTTATAAATTACCTTAAGTATTTCAAATAAATTGATCCCTAATTGTTTACATTTCTACAATGGGTAACTCGTGTGCGCAGCGCAGTCTTTAAAATTGGGTTTGAGCGCTGTGCGGAATTGTCAAGGTAAAACGTTTATACTTCTAATTATTGCAAACTAGGCAATGGGCCAGCAAACGCGGTAGCCCTGTCGTGGACACCACCCGATGTTGCACACAGGTTACTAATAAGTAACTTAGTTTTTTTCTTCTCTTTTTGCAACGGTGATTGTAGATATATCATTTATAAGCATATGCCTTTATTTGTAAATAGTCAGATATGCCCATTGACGAAACTATAACTGTATCTCAATCATGTTTCAAGCAAAACTCCTACAGCTTCTCTCTCATGTCCTACAGCTTCTCTATGTTAAAGAACATATTTTTGGAGCGTTATCATTACCTATTTCGTGTATATGGGGTGCGGTTTGTCTTTTCTGGCATGAAACAGTAATGAGCCCGTTTTTTTTGTGAGCTGCAATTTTCGCACACAGGGTTGCGAGTTTGCGGACAGTACGCCTAAATGGCGCATCATTTCTCCTTATACTGGAAACGTCGTGGGCCACTTAGACTGCGAAGCTTGTCTTCGTTCGGGTTTATTTTTGCCTTATTATAACATATGTTTAGTAAAATAAAATCAGATAAAAAAAAACTTATTTTCCCGTGGCGAATCGGACAAAATTCTATCACTGACATGCGCAGTCAGCTGGAAACTCGATGAATATGCGATTCAAAAGTTTGCAAATAGCGTACTGTGGAAAAAGCACAATTCGAACCGCGCGAACTTGCTTGTTTAACAAGCTTCCGCGGTTGAATAATGACAGTCGTACGCAGGCAATAACATCCCCACGCAAGATTCAAACTCGGGTAAGGTTGAGAATGGCAAGCAGCTGAAACAGCGGCGGTCATATATCTCCTTTTTCAGCACATCTAGAGATAGACGTATAACACTGACAGCGTGAACTCTCAAGTTCGACAGAGGGATTAACGGAGGACATATACCAACACCAGAATCGTACAGCATCCCCAAAGGATTCAGGGGAACGTTGGTAAAGGCGATCAGCAATTATTGCGATGAAAGCGTGAGCTCAAGTCGCCGGTAACTGCCACTCAATTGACGCTGATGAAGTTATGAACATCATTCTTCACGAGCCACGCGCACTTTTTTCTTCTTTTCCCCTTCTTCTTCTTCGGGTTGGCTGTACATAACGGCAATAGATCATTCCGCAGCTTACCTCCCTCATCGCACTCAGCTCACGTGCAATCGATTGATCTTTCTTTTTCTGTCTCTTGTCGGCAACCGACCGGCCAAGTCGTGCCGCGCTTCTTGGATTACCCAAGTGCGGATAAGTGTTCTTCGTCGCCTCCGGAATAATCGTGTTCCGTTCGCACGAACTAACGCGATATACCCCGCGGCGCTGACACTAGTGTACTTAAGCGCACCTCTTTTGCTCAGTTTCTCGGGGCACGTACACCTACGTATACCATACGTGCAGACAACTGAAACGTTTGAGGATAAGTGAAGTTCGAACGTTATGAATGGCACACTGCGGGGTACAGATAGAAGCGTACGCACCGAGTTGCTCACTGCGTCGGGGTGAACGAATACACCGTCGCACAAGAAGGAAACCGGCCTCAGAGAGTGTGTGCAGGCTGTCTTTTTTATGACGCATAAGCAGTTTGACTTCGGTTTAAAGGTTTTTTTCTACTCCAATATAGAGCGTGGGAGCCTAGCCGATCACAGGCTTTATACACAACCTTGTTTTTGTGAACTGAGTGATTCAGCAATTGAGGTATAAACGACACTTGCAAACTGATATAAGGACAGGCAAAGGCCGATTCTTTTGTCCATAAAAAGTCTTTCGAATCCCATTTTTTTACTTTTTTATAAGATAAACTGAACGGGTCCTAGGATAACATCATCGTTATCCTATCAACCACCTGCATTGCACTCATTGACCTGCTGTACGCACCATTCGTTGTTCGAGTAGCTAGAAGTGTCGCGAGTGACATATTCGCCAAACTCGCAAATAAAATGGATAAATAATTTTCTTGAGATGCTGTTATCACTGAAGACGTATTCTCACCTGTTGGAATCCACCCGTCTGTATGGACTCGCGACGGGTGTCCAGAAGAAAGACGAGGTCTTCACGGCTAAGGCACAAGTCGTGAGATATCTGGCAGCTGAGCCCCTGAAACCAAAGTTTTTTAAGACTTGGCTAAGTACAGTTCCCCATTAAAAAGATAAATAGTTGCGAATTCTTCAAATTCCATCTCACTTGTTTTTTCTTTATTTGTAAAAAAAAAGTAATTATTTAAGGTGACTTACACTCCACTTTTACCTAGACTGCGTTACTATCGCAAGCACGTCATGCAATGTTGGCCTGTCTGACAAGTCAACCCAATCTTTCTATGTTGAGATCTTAAGAAAACTTCCGCTTGGTGAATCTTGTCGTTCACTGAAGTTATAACTAACGCCCTCAAGTGCTTTTTAAAGCATTCAGGACGCGATGGCGTTAAAGGAAAAATTGCAAATAATATTAATAGACACCTTTATTTAAAGCATTACGCGTAGCGGCTTGACTGCGAAGTCTGAAAGGTCTCAACGAATAAATTGACTACAGGTAAAAAATAAAGTTTTGCTACCATAGAAAATATGCAGCATATGTAGCTTTAATTGGTGGTTGGGTTGCAGCATAATTCAACCACCTTATGTATGAAAAGCTTCAAACTATTGAAATGTGCTCTTGTTTTTGTAGCGGCGAAAATAAATACAAAAACGCGAAGAAGTGACCCGCCCGAAAATTACTGACGCCATGGTACCCAGTCCGTTGCGAAAATAAACTGAGATTAAACGAATGTTTCAAATTCTAAAGACAATTTAAATATTAACGTTTCACCGTTTTGCTTGATTTGTGAGAAATGTAAACCAGAATTGTGATAATCCGCGCTGAGAGAACGCGATGAATGAGACGAACACGGTAGACGCAAGGATAATAAAATCTTCAAATGTCTGTCACTAAACGCTGGTTTACAGATTTGCGTTTGATTATGCCGAGTGTGTTGTGATTTCCTCTAACCGCTGGCACGATGTAGCAATCTGTCGGGTGAACCTGGAACACTTTCAACCTGTGCATAGCTAGACTGAAGGTTTTACAGCATCTGCGAGATCAAGTCCACGCACTCTCTTTGACAAATAGTCACTTATAACATTGTCAGAGCCCACGGTGAAATAATGATGCGTAGCAAAGTTATAAAAAAACGCTACCCGTTAGATGGTGTCAGCATGCCAGTGTACGTCATCTCGTCGCAAGAGATCACAAGAACACTGTCATAAACGAACGCAGGTGTGCGAATGGGCCTCGAAGGCGACAAGAGCCCGAGGAATACCCACCATGATGCCGAGGTTCTCGAAGGCTTCCTGAACCGCCTGGGCCACGTCGTCTGCCACGGAGCGGACGCCGAACAGGAGTCGTGCCGTGTCCCGAAGCACGCGGTGCTTGAGTCCGTTGATGGGCTCGTCCTCCAGCTTGGGGCTCTGGTAGAAGCTGGGCTGGCCGTTCACGTCGGTCACCATCGGGTAGAAGGACGTGTTGAAGGTCAGGTCCACGCCAAGGAGCTGGAAGCACTTGGGACACCTGCCCGAGGAAAACCCGGCGGCTCACTTGGGAACGGCATCTTCAAGCAGCGGTCACGTCTTCATACAAGAGAACGTTTTATCTTCAAAAGAGGGGTATTTACATTGGTTCTAGTGTTGCATCGGTCTCGTCTAATATTTTCCTAAGCAAGTGCGGGAAGGACATTTTGGAGAGATTGTCGAGGAGTGAAGGTAGTTTTAAAATTTTCAGGTACGTAGGTGATTTTCTCATCTTCGGGCGCTCTATTGATCACTGTACAAGCGATGTCAAGGGTGTGCTGGATGTCTTTCGCTCTTGTTCCTTTGGCCTGACGTTTACGCATGAATTACCAAAGGAGGGAATCCTTCAGTTTCTTGACCTTAGGTGAAGCTTTTTACCGGAACACATCTGTTGGATGTACGCACCCAGATCTAGGAAAGACATTCTTCCTTATGATTCC